>CAEGAD010072952.1:0-41391 GCA_903067055.1 Poeciliopsis paucimaculata
AGCAAAGATACTGCGCAGAACCCTCAAGCTCCCAGGCCTCTGGTAGAGGACCCGAGCTCAGAGGATAAGAACCACCCGCGGTGGGTGAGAAGGGAATTTTTAAAAAAAAAATTTTATATATATATATATATATATAGGAGTGCATAGCAACAGTGCTCCATTACTTTCTATACAGCCAGGTATATTTAATAAATTGGAAAATACATTCCGTTGAGTTTATCAGATTAAACGTATGATTTGAAATTAACCTTTAATCAGCTATTAAACCTAAATGTTATTAATCTCTATCATAATTAACAGAGTTAAAGGCTAGAAAACATTTGTCTGGTGTAATTAATCTATATAGTGTGAAATGAACTTTTCCATAATGACCCTAACACATAATATTCTAATTTACTGAATATGACTGCTACACAGCAGCCTGAAACGTTGCTCCTTTAACTATTAAAAACTGTGCTGACATGTTTTATTTGACTCCAGGCCTCTTTCCTTTTTTTATATATATATTTTTTTATTTTTATAGCTGGGCCAGACGGTTTCAGACCTCATGTTTTATCCTGAAGCAGGGAAACGACCCACATTTCTTTAATGTGACACTGAGAAAACATCCTCTCATTTGTGGAGTGATCCTACGGTAGAATGGTTACAAGTTGACCCTATTTTCAACATTTGAGGGGCTTATCAGGGAAACAACACTAAAGATGTGCAGGATTAAAAGAAGGGTTTGGGGTTTTCCAATATAGTAAAACATCAGCTTTAAAGCATTGTAGAAAAAAACAAGGCTTGTCTCAAAACTTGCCTAGTTTTACCGTGAATGATTATTCTAAGGTCATTTAGATTTTACAAGTTCACTGCAACTGTGCACCTCCAGATTTTAGTTTTTGAGAAAGACAGATAACTTTTTAACTAGTTTTTGCCAGTAGTAAGCACAGCTTAAACTATTAGAGCTTAAACTAGTATACTGGAGGTGATTTTAAACCAACATGGAGCGTTATTGTGAAGTGAAATAAAAATAATACAAGTTTTAGTGTGTTTGCTAACGTAAAATAAAAATCTGAAATGTGTGACGTGTATTTTTAACGTTCAGTGGACCAGTTGGATCAACAAAACGCAAAAAGAGACAACTCATCAACAAGCCACAATGCAACAATAAAACGTCACGACTCAGCAACCAAAAATTTCAACCCAACAACCAAAAGTCACAAAATCCAAACAGAAGCTGTAGTGTTTGGATTTAAGCACAATCATCATGTAGCATGTTCTAAAAAAAACCTATAATTTCCCTAACATTAAATGTAAAGTGAACTAAATTACATAAAGGACCTTGCTTTTATCCAGTTTCATGCAGTTAATGCAGAATAATTTTAAGTGTACAGATAAAACTAAAGGATAAATAAATGGTAATCCTGTCTGCTACTTAGCTGCCTCTTAATATGAAGCAGCACGTTTTGCCCATGTTGTGTTTTTGTTCCGCTGCCCATCATGTAAACACAAGCAATCGTCCTGCTGTCCTGGGAACAACTCTGCTTCATCTATATGTAGCCTGAGTTAATCCCTAAGACATGTGCTGCTGATGTCCCTGACCACTCAGCAGTGAACGTCCTGCAGAGTGAGAGGAGCTTCAGTCCCTGTCAACATGCAGATTCACAGAAACAGCCTTGGAAACAGGACAGCTCCAGTCTGTGAGTAAATCCGTTATCTCGCAGTTACTCCGGCTGAAGTTTGCGATATTTCAGAGACATTCGGGCTTTTGTTTTATCCAGTGTAAGAAAAATAGAAATACTTTCAACATCTCTTTTTTGTAACTTTATAAGCAGCATTTTTAAATGTGTGTGTGTGTGAGTCCAGTGCTTTGTGTAAATATGGCAAAGTTACAAGCCTTTTAAAGCTTCCCGCTAAGTTACATAAGAGGCTTTTCAGTTCTGTGTACTGTATTTTAGGTAACAATGAGTCTCGTTTATAACAAGCTGATTGTTTTCTACTAGCAGCCTAATGTCACAGGGTGGAAACTTCACATTGTTATGTGTCGTTTGGTAATTGTTCAGCTTCCTTCTTATTTTTAGGCTGTGCAAATCAATGTCCCTCATTGATGTTCAGAAAATAATCCTCATGATCTGCCTTATTGGGCATGCTTCTGTCACACAAAGTCCAGATGCGTTGTAGAAACATGTTCTAAAAGAAAAAAGACCTTAACTCTCCTTATTACTGCTGCATGTTAAAAGTACAGTAATTCAGACTCTTAGCTGTGCTGCACAGAACAACTTTTTAAAAATGTTTTTGAAGTTAATTCATCAGATCTTGGAGTTAAATGTTTAATTTCTGAGTAAAGATTTTTCATCATCACTTTTAGAAATACCCTTATATTGTTGGGAAAGCTGAAGCAAGCCTCATTTCACTGAGCTCAAAGTCATTTAAGGTCATTTATATATACAAATCTAGAAAAACTTAAGAGACCACTTTTTTTTTTTCATTAAGCAAATTTATTTTTGTAATTTTAATTTGTGCAATTCTATAATTAATGGAAACATAGCTAGTCAGGAGATTTTAGCACAAAAATAAACATTTCCAACTCCAGTTTTCCATCCTGATCAATAAAAATAAAGCCTGTTTCTATAGATTATTTTCTCATCCAGTTCTTCATGTTCCTCTCAGTACAGTGATGCAGCGTCTGCCCATCCCACTGAACCATTCAACTGTAAACAAGGCAGCATCGTCAGGGAAACTATGAGCTCGGACTGCGTCTTCAAACCGGAGATGGAGTCGGACCCTCAGGGCGAGCTTGCCGACATGGTGGCATCCATGAACGCCACCGCCAACCGCCTGACCCCTCCTAACGGCTACAGGTCAGGAGCGCCCAGGTCTGCCATGAGCCAAAGGGCCCGCCTCACAGACAGGAAGATGTCTCTGCAGGAGAGGGGGAGCCGTGTGGCCCGGCAGCCCACCATTGAGACCAAACGCGTTTCCATCACTGATGCTGATGTGAGGAACCTCAGACGGACTGTCTTAAGACTCACCTGAGCTCTTTGTTTCTGAGACTAAAACTTTCCCATTTCACCTCTACAGGACTGTCTCCAGCTCAACCAGTATAAACTGAAGAAAGAGATTGGAAAGGTGACCTACCAATGTGAAACCCAGTGTTTTAATTTCTGATTCTTGAATTATAAACCTCTTTTTATTTGTTCCCTGCAGGGCTCTTATGGAGTGGTGAAACTAGCCTATAATGAAGATTCTGAACAGTACTATGTAAGCTGAAGCTTCAAACTGCTTGAGCCTGACTGTCGTTTAATGAAATCGTCATTAGTCCTTTTTCTTTTCTTTGATTAGGCAATGAAGGTAGTGTCAAAGAAGAAGCTGATGAGGCTGTGTGGGTTTTTGCGTGAGTAACGTCTCATTGTGATTGTGTTAGTCTTGTGTGGTTTATGGTTCCAGTGGACTGTTTGCATTCACATGAAATCTTAACAAAACGTTGATTTGGTGCTTTTTAAAAAAAAAAAGTTTCAAAGCAAGAACTAGATACAACAGTTTGAGTTTACTGGGGATTTTTACTAATCTACAGATGAGGCTCAAACACCTAATTGCCACCCAATTAATCAGTGGTTAATTGGCACTGGGCAAGTTGCACTTTTAACAGGCTGATAGCTTTTAAATAAGTTTTTTTTGTGTGTTCTGACTGGATATTTGGCCACATTTCCATTATGAACAGGTGGAGTTTTTTCAAATTTTTTAAAATTTCCTGCCACAGCTATAATTTCCAAGCATAGTTTCAAAAATGTCAATAGGGCCGAAGTTGCAGGGCTTTTGTTAGGCCATTCCTGGGTCTATAAAAACACGGTCATGGGTATTTGAGATGATTACTGTTCTAAATTTAAGCTGCCGGTTCTAAATTGCCACCTTAAAGAACAGCCATTTGAAGGACGTGAAAAAAGCCTTTCAGTCCATGTTGACCACGCTCTTCCAGATATCAAGCAGTTAAAGTTGGAGCAAGAGGAATCTCTAAGACGTTTAATTACTGGCAAGTACTCCTCCCTCTGTTTCAGTAACACCGCACGCAGATCCTCTGCACAAGGCAAATAGTGTGAAACAAGTGGCTGGTTTTTAGCAGGCGAGGAGAAACCGAAGTCCCGTCAAAGGCCTGGTGAAGGGAAGCTTTACACACCAAGATTTGGCTGCAGTGGTATAAAGTCAGCTTGTGGGAGTCAAAGTAATCTTTTTAAACTTGAAAGCACTTTGATATGGGCTGTTTGCAGTCAAGGTTGCTGACACGTCACACAAAGTGGATGTGTTAGTGTAAGGTGTCTTCTTCTTATGTTCTTCAAATGACCGAAAATCAACAGCAAGTTGTTTTAAATTTGTTCCAAAAAGGCAATGATCCCAAAATAGATCTAAAACCATCATCAATTTATGGTTCTGGGAAGCGCTGACCTTAGCACTGTTTAAAAACTACATAGACAAAATTAGAATGTGGCAAATTATCAACCAAATTAAATGAACTCTGTCACTTCTAGCAGGAAGTGTGGTAAAACAAACCTGCAGAATATTGCCAGACGCTTGTTGTTGGCTACAGAAAATGGTCTGGTTTCTCTGCAACATTAGGACGAGGTTATACAGATATTTGAGTGTGGTCATCTTTTTGCCCTGTGACCCTTCGCAGAAATCCGTTGATGGACTATTGGACTGTGTTGAGCTGTTAGCTTTGCAGCAATCCCTCATTCTGAGCAATTATGTACCAAGAAATAGCTCCTTAAATTGCCTTCATCCAGCTGTGATTGTACTTCCAGGTCGCCCGCCTCCCCAGGGGTCAAACTCTCAGCAGGATCTGTTCCCCAAATCCATGCAGCCTCTGGAAAGAGTGTACAGAGAGATTGCCATCCTCAAGAAACTGGACCATCCGAACGTAGTTAAACTGATAGAGGTGCGTCAGATATGACCATAACAACAAGCAGCAGAGCAACGCGTCTACATACTTCAGCCAAAAACATTTAATGGACTCTTTTCAAGATCAGAAATAATATTTGTTTAAATAGCTAAACAAAACCTAAACAAACATGAGGTAGCAATGTTGATGTATCTTGCAGGTGCTTGATGACCCGGATGAAGATGGACTTCACATGGGTAGGGAATCATTCAGCTTTTCTGCTGCAGCATAATAAAAGAAAGCAAAGTTACTAGATCATTCAGTTCAAGTTATTTTCTCTTTTAGCCTTCGAACTAATGAAAGACGGGTATGTTTTACATACTAATCCATCAGTTTGATATGTTAGATGGCAGGAGTGGCCCCCACGAGATGCAATAAAATGTTCGTGTGTGGTTATTGCTTCTTTGCCCCTCAGGCCGGTGATAGAGGTGCCCACAGACAACCCGTTAACCGAGGACCAGGCTCGCTTCTACTTCAGAGACGTCGTCCTGGGAATAGAGTACTGTGAGTACAGGACCGGAAGTGTGAATAATCTGAATGTGATGTATGTCTTGTTCTTTATATTGGTTGTAAGAAACATGAATCTCACAAAGCAGCAATGTCACGTACTTCAACAAAACTGGAATCCCATCGATGCTTTCAAGAGCAGCTTGAACCCAAGTGAGGCTAGCATGAGCTCGTCAAATAAAGGAGACGCTGTCCATTCAGCCTAAACTTCATTTCACTGATACAGAACAGCCACGAGCTCCAGTGTCCTGATAGAGACTAGGAGATAGGTTGATAAATTGGTCCCGATTTCCTTCATTTTAGGATTTTGGCAATCTGCCGATATTTACACTTGAACTCAATCCCACTGATCTGATCTCCCTCCTCAAAGATCTGAAAATCAACCACCGCCCCATTTTGCTTTACTGTTACTTAGTAAATCTTAGTAAAGACAAAAAAACATCAGTATTGGACGAAATTGTAATCTGCAGGTCAGACTTTTTAAAGATCAGCCAGAAAATTGAATGTGTTCACCTCTACAGAGTGTATAACACTGGAAGCTTCTTGTTGTGTTTATTTAAAAATCAACAAAAAATATATATTATTTAGACGTATGTTCATCTATTTAACATGAATAAAATAACTCTTGAGCTTGTAGGTTGTTGTGGGTTTGGGTTTTTTATTTTTCCTATTTTTGTTCATTATTCTTTTTTTTTTTGTTGGAGGTGCCGCTGCAATTTTGAAGAAGTGTTTGTGTGTATGTTTTTATTGTGTTTTTCCAACTAAAGGCTTTATTGTTTTTGTTGCTATAATTGGTTCTATAATCGGTGGGTTGCCGGTTCGAGGCCCCGCTCTGTGTCCCGTTGGGCAGAACCTGGGGGCTCCGGTGCATGGCAGCCTGGCCCCAGTGCATCTGTGGCTACAGTGCATTATCTTGCCACTGTCAGTGTGTTAATATCTGGGTGATTGGGTGAATGACTGAATGTAGTGCGAATTGCTTAGGAGTTCTCTGGACTTGATAAAGCTCTACACAAGCACAGGCCATTTACCAAAATTTACATTTAGAATAAACTTGGATAGATTTTTTTTTTGTCAAACGATCAATAACAACTCAACCTTCAACAATAACAACCTTATTCCTGTGTGTATTTGTGTGTGTAGTGCACTACCATAAGATCATCCACCGAGACATTAAACCCTCCAACCTCCTGCTGGGAGACGACGGTCATGTCAAAATCGCAGACTTCGGCGTCAGTAACGAGTTTGAGGGCCACGATGCCCTCCTGTCCAGCACGGCGGGGACGCCAGCCTTCATGGCTCCTGAGATGATGAGCGAGCTCCAGCAGAGCTTCAGCGGGAAGGTGAGCTGATCACCTGTGGATCACTGACAAACCACGGTGTGAGGACCTGTCATGACAGTGGCCATGTTTGTTCCACAGGCGTTAGATGTGTGGGCGATGGGGGTCACGCTGTACTGCTTTGTCTACGGGGAGGTAATGTCGCTCGAAGGATGCATGTATGAACTGTTTTATCAGTTCATTTAAGCACATTTATCACTTTTAACCTGTGTGTCTCGTTCCAGTGCCCATTTTATGATGAGTACGTCTATTCTTTGCACAACAAGATCAAGAACAAACCTGTGGAGTTTCCAGAAATGTAAGAATGTCTGAATATTGACCCTAAGCTTCGAAACATTAACTTACACTGTAGCGGTAGAATCAGGAAGTCATGTTGATCTAAAGTACTTTTTAACTGTTTTTTTTGTTACAAGTATCAGTAATTTGCATCATGATGTTGACATTAAGGGAGTAAAACACCTTATTCTTTATTCTTGTTGTCATGGTTACATCTTATTTGATGCTGTTGAGCTTGATGTTGGAGTCTGTCACTTTAGAGCTTTTTGTGTATTTCAGGTAGTTCCGCTTTTTTGTTAATGCCTAACAATGAGTGACCATCCTGTTTGAGAAACTGTCATACAACAGAGCATCTTCAGTCAGAGGCTTCTTCAGAACCACTGTGACACAGTCCGCTACAGGAAATCCTTCCTGCCCACAGGCATCAGCATGTACAACACCTTTAAAGACAAAGGCTAACAGCTCATATTTAGTTCAATAAAGACTTGGAAGTGCTGTTGTACAGTAGATTTTGTGCATACAAAATTGTTTAATACGAGTTACAACAACATTTAATTTCACTCTGAGATTAATTTAGTATTTTTTAATTCACCTGAAATTACAAACCAGAATCTTTAACGTCTCTCTCAGGAACTTCTACCTTTCAGTTTTGCAGTTGCTAATCACAAAGTTATGGTTTTCTGCATATGTCTGATGTTGCAGGTTTTATGGTCTATTTTTGCAAATCTGTCTTTTTAATACCCAAATACACATAGTACATTTTTAAATTCAGCTGAACACTATTTTAAACCAGGAGACACCATATTTTTTTCATAACTTTTATGTTGAAATTTTTCCAGGATTGTGCAGCGTGTTTTCGTTTGTCCTGTTTTTATATTTTGATTATTTCTATCTTTGTGTGAATCTATTGGCTTTGATTGCTTGTCGATTTCCCCGTTGCAGGACACTGAAGGATGTTTCTGTTTCATTCTATTCTATCTTTGACATTAAACTCTGATGTCTTTATTGATCTCTTATCAACAGCCCTTCAGTAAGCAATGAGTTGAGGGATCTCATTGAAAGAATGCTGGATAAAAACCCTGCAACCAGAATCACCATCCCTGAAATAAAGGCGAGTATGCAAACACCAAGCGCTGCGTCACCACAATATGAATTTGTTTATTAAATTAGTGTGCGTGTGTGCGTGTGTGTGTGTGTGTGTGGCTGCTACAGCTCCATCCTTGGGTGACGGAGAACGGCTCCAGTCCTCTCCCTCTGGAGGAGGAGCACTGCAGGGCAGTGGAGGTCACAGACGAGGAGGTGCAGAACAGCGTGAAGCTCATCCCTAGCCTGTCCGCTGTGGTGAGTTGCACTGGGAGGACCAATCCCAGCTCACATATTCCAGTTTACTTTCTCTTTACTCTCGTACAATAGTTATGGCAGAAATTTTTTATTTTTTAAATTCGTAAAACACCTTTCTGGTGTTTTCTCTGAATTTCCTGTAAAGTTTAACAATCATCTTGTTGATTTGCAAACATATTTCTATCCCATAAACTTCCATTTATTTCATTAGGATTTTCTTTTTTTTCCCAACTGACCAATGTAACATAATGGATAATTGTAACATAAAAGGAATACAAAGCATTTTTTTTACAACATTTTTCAAAGGGTGCCATTCATATCTGTATGGCTTTCTTTACTCTGATACCCCTAAATCAAACCGAGCTTATTAATCACCTTCATCAGTCACTTAATTAATGAACATTAAATATAAATGAGTTATAGCACAATATCTCAAGAGTCAGGCACTTTATTTGAAAATGGAAAGAGTAATCAAATAAGTAGCAAAAGATGATCCAGTCAGATGAGACGAAAATAAAACTATTTGATCTATTTGGCTTGAAATTTTTCATGTGAATGGCCCAGTCAAAGTTAGAACTTAAATCTAATCTGTTGCAGAATGTGCAAATTTATGTTAGTCATAAAATCAGAATGAACTCACACTATTTTTTGCAAAGAAGGATGATTGATTAAAACATGCAATCTCTAGATGTTCAAAGCTGGTTAAGGCAGACCTGAAGAGACTTTGGCATAAATCCTCAATGACTTGCATTGAATTTTGTGCTCATATGTGACAAAATGTAAAGAAGTTCCAGAAATAGTTTTGCAATTCAGGATGTACTGCCAGTAATCGATTAATCATTAACTGGAGAATACAGGCTGAAAAACTACACATTTAGTGCATTAATTAAGATAAAACTGTCCATATATATTGCCCATATATGTTCCACTTTTTGCTTCACCTGCTTCAAATTCGTTAAAAAAAATTTCTATTAAGCAACTTTTGCCATCCAAGTATTCATTTATTCATCAAAAATTAGTCAGATGAGGAGAATGGGCTGATGTTCTCACATATTGATGCTAAAAATATATTTTTTATGCAAATGAATTCTTTGCTACAAAGAAAGAAATGAAGAAATGCTTTGTTATTGCCTTTTAGACAATAAAATGTTTATTTTCTTATTAAATAAACAAATTAAACGATTTTTTATTTGTATTTTTATGTGTTTCTAATATTGCATGAAATCAGCTTAAGTGGTCTGATTAACCATCATAACAATGAATCCAACAATTGATGAATGAATTAACCATTAGTTGCAGCTCTAAACCTATTCTGTCATTAATTGCTTATAAATTAGCATTAAATTTTCAGTCAACCAGACATTTCTTTTGTCTCTGATCTTCACACAACCATACTTTATAAATATACTTTTTAATCTGCAACAAAATCTTTTAACACGGTTTCTTTTACATGAGTGGATTTGTATAATTTGCATGTCAAGATAATAAAAATGGTTAGTCGCTATCAGCTGCCATCTCTAACTGTAAATTGCCAGATTACATGATTGAATCTGGCATTTTTTCCACAGTGTTTTTGCTGAGTGGGCTTTAGAAGGCACTTTTACAGAGATCCACTGAGACTCTTTCTGATGTCCACTGCAGATTCTGGTGAAGTCCATGCTGAGGAAGCGCTCTTTCAGTAATCCCTTTGAGTGTCAGGGCAGACGGGCAGAAAGGTCCATGTCTGCCCCCGGAGGTCTTCTTGCGTAAGTAGCCTACTCTGCAAATCCTGTTTGCTTCTCTCTGCCAGCTCTGCGATTAGGCCTCTAACGGAACAAAGCAGCGAGCAGATGCTTGGATTAAAACTAGATCACTTCTATACTTCATATGTAGTGTTGCTCACATATAGCACGCTTACCGAGGCCGTCACTCCGAAGAGCTCTTCATCATGTGTGTGTGTGGGTGCGTGTGTGTGTGGGGGTGGGTGCGTGTGTGTGTGTGCGTGTGCGCGTGGGTGCGTGTGTGTACACTGGAACATTCATTCTGTGGCGAAGAACTTGATGAAAGCGTGTGCAGCACTGAAACTGCCCTGCACACCCAGTAACATACGTAGCACTTAAAGAGGATTTTAAATACATTTATTTAATTATAATTTTGTCAGTCAGTACAGAGTGGTGCTTAAATATCAAGAGGATTTCCTTCTGAGAGAGAATGAGTTGGTCTTTTCTTCCAGTTCTTCAGCAACAGCCCATCTGAAGAACACCTTGATTTGACGCCCTTTTGCCTTCAGAACTGCCTTAATTCTTCACAGCATAGATTCAACAAGTAGACACAAACATTCCTCAGAGATTTTGGTTCATGTTGACATGATGACGTCAAACATTTATTGCAGATTTGTTAGCTGTTAGTCTCCCATTGTACTACAGATGCTCTGAGATCGGGTTTTTTACCCAGACCCAAAGTCTGGGTAAAATTTACCCTCCCTACTGCTGCATTGTAGGGAGGGTAAAGGAGTGAGGCTGAGGCCACATTCAGGACATTGGCCCACTTCCCACAAGTGGGCCAATGTCACTGAATGAAGAAAATACAAAAAAATGAATCAGACAGACACAATTTAAGTGAAAGTGATACTTTTTAATTGTGCTTGCTGTGCTTTTTGCCACCAGAAGTACTTCATCCTTTATTAACATAAAGTATATTTGCATTTCCAACAATATTAGTTTCATAAGTTTGACCTTTTTTCTGAAAAAAAAAAAAACTTTTAAAAGTGTTTCTTATGCCAGAATGTACTATAATTGTGTTATTTATTTGTATATATTTTCCTTTTACATTTTCAAGTAACAGAATTGGTACATAGTTTTACAGCTTTTGTCTGTCTGATGACATTATTTTTGAAACATAAATCAGATGTTTTCATCATGTCGAAGTTGAGTAGTCTTTTTATGAAATGCTTATTTACTCTTACTTCAGTAATTTCTTGGATGTTACTTTTTACTTTTAACCAGGTAAAAATATGTTAAAGTCCTTCAACATATACTTCAAATATATTGACGTATTGCAGCCGGTTAAAAAAAAAAAAAAAGGTCTTCCCCAAAAGTCTCATTACCTCATTTCAACCTTACCGGTTAGTGTCATAAAGCTATAAATAAATGTTGCGCCCCTTTAACATTTCTGCAGAGGCATAAACAGAAAACCAAGCACTGGTCATTTGTAGGAAGAACCAAACTTCAAAATGTTTACTTTCTTCTATTTCTAGCCTTTATTCTAACCTAATCTATAATCAGCTGTAAAGCTGCTAAACTTTAAACGTCACACATGATTCTCTCAGCTAAAAAAACGCCAGTTTTTCTGGATGCCACCTTTTAAAATGCAGCAGGAACATGAGATCCCTGGCGTATTTCTGATTAAGTGTTTTGGGGTTTGAACTCTGGCTTATTATATCACGTCTCCTTCCTGCAGGGGACTTTTGGGCTTACTGGGGTCTTCGTCTCATCCGTCTTCAAGGTAAATTGGTTTTTTAAAAAACCCCAAAAAACATCGTTTTAGGCTGAGCTTGATTCGTAGTGCTTCACACATAGCTCAGCTCATCAGGTTTGTTTAGCCGTAAGAGGATTTAAATTGGACAGGACCAAACAAACAAATCTCAAATCCTGTTGATGAGCTATTTCCGCCTCTTGTCTCCTCTCGGATGAAAACCGATGAGCTTTGCTGCAAAGCGGAGTTACTTTGTGACTTTCTTAGCATAGCGACGCCTCTTCCTCCTCGCCCGCCTCATCTGCTGTCTCCATTGGGAAGGTTTAGGTTTAACAGATGTTCGTCTCCCGCAGGAAAATCAGCAGAGAAGGGAGCAGAGAAGGAGAGCTTGAGGACTTATACGAGGATGAATCCTTCGTTGAGAGCAACGATTAAAGTAACACGTTTAGATTAAAGCAGCAAGGAGGCGGCGGAAAAGATGAGTTTTTGCACCTTTCTTTTGTCCTTTTTCATTTCCTCGTATTTCCTCTTGTTCCGTTCTTGCTGTGCTCACCTGCAGACTGTTCTTTTCCACCTCTGTGCAGAAGACCTTGAGATTATATTAGTTTTGAAATAACACACTTGTGATGTCATTCTGTCCACTGTGCTTGTTTGCAGTTGTTTTTCTGTTCCAGCTGGCTTGTATGTCACTTTTATTGATAGACTCAAAATGTAAATATCATCCAAAAAAGTATTTTTATGTTTTCGTACAGCATCTTTAAAAAAAATAAATAAATAAAAGTCATTATATTCAAGCAAGGTTTGAATATTTGGTTGTGTGTAAATGCAGCAGCCAAAACTGTAATGTTTAATATCGAACACTAGAAGGCAGCATTTTGTAACTTTTGTTATTTATGACATATTTTTCATTTTGTATGTTTTCTTAAAGGTTTATAATATTTAACCTCACACGGAAATTACAAGTCACTGATTTTCTAAAGCCTAATTATAAATAAAACAGCAAGCATCTGCTCTACTTAAGTTCCTTAGAGCAAGAAATTCCAGGATTTCCTAATAGAAAAAAAGCTAAATTATAATTAGATTATTTCTCCAATTATCTTCAAATTTAAAATCAATGATCTGTTAGGAGGAAAACAAAGAAAAAGGTGAAATTATTTAGCATAAAACTTCACATCTGGACGCAAAAGCTTTGTTGAAACACCTTTTGATTAAACTCAAACAGTAAACCCTCCTGGGTACAAACCCAACCTCAATTATGGTTAATCTTGTTAAACAAAGTTCAGCTATCCTTGTAGGATTGTCTTGACATTTTTATATTTACATCCTTCAGCTGCAGCCAGACTATGCAGAAAGATTTTGAAAAAGTATATTTCAAAAATAATCTCATTCTGCAAAGGTATCTGTCAGGAGAAGGACAGTTTCTTACAAAAAGCAAGGCAAAAACTATCAGAAATCTGTTAAGAAGGAGCAGTGAAAGTGGTGCAGGGATGTTTGCTGAGTACCGGATCCAACTTGTGACATTAGTCTTCTATATTTTCCATATTTTTGAACAAACAAATACATTTGAATATGAAAAACAAAGCTTTTTACTCCAAATAAAATGTATAGTTTTGTCTAGGTGACATGGTCTGACGGAACCAAGTTGGAAATTTTGGGCCATGATTAAATTTGACTGAAATATAACAGTGCATCACCAACAGGAACACTATTACACCCAGAGTGAAACAAAGTGTTGGCAGCATCAGTCTCTGAGTTAAAAAAAACTCAGAATGGAGGAGAGACCGATTTAGCTTTTTTGTTTTATAGGTAGTTCAAACCTAATTCCAAATCCGCTTCAAGAGAAAACCAATAACGTTTTGGAAAGGCCCAGCGAGAGTCCAGAACTAAAAGTCAGAAAACTTCTACAGGTGGGTTCACCTGAACAGCAATCTGAGAGATTTGGAGAGTTTTGTAAGACAGGGTAAAATTAAATGTTTCCTATGAATATTATACCAAAAGTTTGTTCAACAAATAATTTCTTTAAAGGTGTGCACGCTATTTAAACAAGTTATTGCAGCATTTTCTTCAAACAGATTTGTTTGCTTTTCATGTGAATTGTAAAACATACACAACACATTAAAAGCCTTAAAATCATTTATATTTTTATTTCTTTTTAAGTTAGAAACAATCAGGTGTTCACGTCATTATATCCAAACATTTCATACTAAAACGTCACATTAGTAGTGTCCAGTCTTAATATAAAAAGGTGCTTTTTATTTCATCTGGTACTTTTGTGTCGCCCACTTCTAATGCCACCCTGGGCATCCGCCCAACTTTCACATATTAAAAAAAAGAATCTTGACTTTTTAATGCTTTTGAAAGGTATATGTATAAAATACAATAAAAAAAAATAGACTCCTTTTTGTAAGCGTGTAGTTGAGAATACAAATTCTCAGTAAGTAAAGAATGTTAATACATTTGTTTTTTGTAAGCATAAACTGTGATTCATTAGTAGACAGAAATAACTCTGTTCAGAGTTCTGCTGTCTGACCCATTTATATGAATCTATTGTCACCATCAAAGTATCTTTGATCTAATGCACTTATTCCTACTCCTTTGATTATGCTGCAAAAATAGACACTTCAGCTCTGAGAACCTAGAGGAATCATGATGCAGCATTATGTGAAATCCTTTAGCAATCCAACGCAAGTATTATCCCAGCACAGTCTGTCCTGATCAGCACTAAAATCACATTGATCATTGTTGGAAAGTGCACTGGGATTTATTTTCCTAAGGTTGTGCAGTTTGTAAAAGATTGTCTCTGATGAGAATATAGTATGTGAAAATTTTACTAATATTTCTGGTATCATAGAAATTATTTAGTAGTCGTTCTAAAGGATACGTACCCAAATATGCTATTAATAAAGAGATAAAAGTTATAACAGATATGAAAAACTGCTTTCAAGTGTTACAGGCAGCACTATGTAGCCACAAAGTAAATGAGACTTTAACACTTGTTGTTTTATTATAACATCAGATATAGTCAAAAATGCTAAAACATACCAAAAATAAACCCATTCTGCTACATGCTAACCAACATATAGCATCGGCATTGGCCAGTTAGGTTTTTAGCAAAAAAAAAAAAAAAAAAAGTGTTTCTCACTCTGAGAAACGCTTCAATAATTCTTATTGAGGCAACAAAAATGTGTAAGTTTGTTTAGGTTAAGTTTGAGTACATAGACGTCAAAGTTGGCCATGACTTCCTCGGCAGGAGGAGCAGGACCATTAAATGCCTCTTAACACCTTGATTAAACCCTGAACACTCAAATGAATGCCAGTGTTTGATTCTTTTTTCCCCCTGTAATATATTAAAAAAGCTAAATAACCAATAATTTAAATTAAATAACATTATTTAAATGAATGCTACATTGTTACAGTCAGGTAGAGAGATTTATGTTAGAGTTAATTTATACCCTTTTAAAATCCTGTGTGTTTTTTTAACATATTTTGACAAATGGGTGTTTAAAATGACTTTTATATTGAATTAAAGTAAAGTAACCAAACATTCAAAACTGAACAAAATACTGTTCAGTAGAACAACAACAACCAAAAAAGACAATTTGTGGTGAGAAATGGATGGTGAAGCACATACATTATCCCAACATCAGTGAATACAATTGCACAGCACCATATTACTTTAGGATCTTCACTATCCTGTCTGATCATTTTGAAGGAAGTTTAATACTTGCACGTGTGACTCAAACACAATTACGTTTCTGCTTTACGTGTGATTGAAATACTTTCTCTTCATTCATCCATTACCACCTTTATCCTTTCAGGGTCGCTCATTTTCTTTTTCCAGAAATAAAAAATGAGATGAGACATTGGTATGTGAATATTTCTTAATAGAGGAATAAATATTTCATTGGATGTTCTCATTTTTCTCTCACTTAAGGCTGGTTAATTTGACTTTTTTTTCCAGAATGGCCTACATGTCAACTCGCCATGCTATTAGGCAAAATTAAACTGAAGAAAAGTTACAGTTTCGGGATTTATTTCAGAACCAGCTTCTGTTCTCTGCAATCAGTATTCTCTGTATCCTGGGGCGTCTGATGTGATACATTGAAACCCAGAAACACCCAGGTTTAGACTGCACAGTGAGAAAACTACATGTTTAATCTACGCTGTTAGCTTTTGGGGTAAACGTTTCTAAAGAGCAATTTTAATAACTGCTCAGCTTTTGCTTGATTTGTATTCCTGCTGTCGGCCCATTTCTGCGCTCGCTGCAGTTATGTGACGACCAAAGAGGAGTGTTTCTGAGCAAAGATTTCTGTGGAAACAGTTGCCATGCAACAGCACAATACAGTGCTTGTGCAGAGTACTAGCTTCACTATATGGGCTGCTCTCTCTCTCTCTATCTCTTTCTCTCTCTTTCTCTATCTCTACCTCATGCAGTCATGCAACATCCTGCTTGTTTCTCTTCTGTTCTTTCTACTGTAAGCTCAAATGCACAATGGAGTCTTTGTTTGGGGGCAGCGGTAACTGTGGTGTCCTTGTTTCAGCGGCGGTCAAGGGAAACTTGCTTCAGCGTCTGCTCCCACACCCAGACTGCTTTTAGTTTCCACAAACAAAGCCAGCTAGCTGAACCTCAGCTGAGCTCTAATCCTTGGCTCGCTCTCGCTGTCAACATTCTGCTCCTGTCACCGCGCTGCGTTTCGATGCTTCGGTTTCAGCCATTGACCTCTGTCTGTGTGTAGTTCCCCACGTCTGAACCCACCGGCTGAACTGTACATACCCCTTCCTCCGCCGGCGCCCCAGAGAAGGTGAAGTGAAAGAAGCACGCTTCTTATTCTTCTTCCATGCGCTGTGGGGAATCCCCCTGGCCCACATTCATAATGAGTCACCATCTTAGATAACAGACAGCAGACCCACAAGCAGGGGGAGGTATAATTTGTCAACCAGCTGGCACCAGGGGAGCTGATTGTAAAACAAACCAGGACTGGCTAGACGTTGTTGGGGTGAGAGCATGTGCAGCGAATTTGATCAAATGTTATCACTACTTCAACTTTTCAACAAAAAATTTGTATTTATTTTGTCAGGTTTTTATGTGAGATAGGCCAGGGTTCTCCAACCTATGGCTCTAGAGCCACAAGTGGCTCTTAAAGCTGCAGTATGTAACGTTTATAAAATATATATATACGTATATATATTTTACATGTGTTTAAACTGTCACCATGTTGTGACAGTTTATGAGACCGATAATATGTAAAGAGTTTGGTCTCCTCCCTGAGCTGCTATTGCCATCTGCAGAAATTCACCATTCCTGACCAAAAACAACCAATCTGAGCCAGGAGGAGGGTCTCAGTGCTGTCAATCCCCCTCCTGAACGTGCTGCGAAATCTGCTGACTGTGGAGAAAAATGTTTATCTGACATCATCTGTGGCTATGCTAACTAGCTGAAGCATTCACAACTGGCTCTGCTCAGGGTGGGATGAGCAGCGCCACACGGAGGGTGATTGACCACACTGAGGCCTGCCTCCTGGCTCCGACCCCTGATGTAGCACTGATAACCGCCGTCAGAGAGGATGAGCCACTGAGGATTAGAGACGTCTTCCCCCCAGAGCCCGAACACTGGTGGTGGAGAGGAAGCAGAAAGACTGAAGAACAGGTGGAGGTGGGTTGACAGGACCTTACGAAGGGAGCGATGTCTGATGATTGGAGGAGCTGAGGAGAAGACGGACGATAGGCGTTCAAACTGGAAGAGTCTTCCAGTTTGAATTTACACCCAGGTTTCATTTTATTTCTTTTTCAAGGTTTTCTTGGCTCTAGTGGCCTTTATTTGATAGTGAATTGACAGGAAAGTGGGTAATGAGAGACGGGGGGCAAAGGTCACCAGGCCGGGAATCGGACCTGCGACCGCTGCATCGAGGACTAAGGCCTCCATACATGCGTCAACAAATATAAAAATAACAAAGGGTCAGTAGAGGAGCATGTTGAGTTTCAGACAGAGGCTCAATTTTAAAGCACTGAACTACGAAGTAACATTTTTTTTACGTCATATTTTATATATAGTTAATTGACGGTTCTATAAAATTATATGGCTGGATAACACATAACATTCCCCATAGCTTGTAATCTACTTTACAGTTATTCACTGTGTTGTATTATTTTATTACATAAAGTCCCACTGAAATAAATCAAAGTTTGTGGTTGTAACAGGACAAAAATATGAATATGGGGTGTGAATAATTTTGCAAGCCACTTCAAGGGCATTTGGCAGTGAAGAGGGCGAGCTGTTTCTGTGAAAATACCAAAAGCGGTTGACTGCACTGAAAAACAAGGACAAGGAGGCAATAAAAAGTTTATAGGGAGAGAATTAAACCAGAAAGCCTCCCATCCATTATTTAAACCTTCAAACACCCACTGAGCTTAAAATCATAACTGACTAATATTGAAGTTCATGTTTCATTTTGTTTTGCTTTTTTTCTCCTCCAGTTGGAAAGTTAAAACATTTATTGTTTACATCATGACATTTTAACTTGTTTTTGTTACGTTTTTTGTTCCAGTTGCGTCTCTCCTGAAATGGAAGGCCATCGAGGAGTGAGATGTTACGTAACACAAGAGGCAGGGAGGGGGAGACGAGCGGGGACTTAAATTTAGACTCACCTTTTACAAACTTGTCCTCAACCCACAAGTCTTTGTACTTATAAATAATCACATCTGATTGTTTTTTTGTTTTTTTGTTGTTGTTATTTTTAAAGCCTTTTGAAAAATTGAGCGTCTGGCGCTTTGGACTGCAGCTGAGTAGAGTTGCCTATCGCAGCTTTAAATGCTTAGCGATGGGATGCTAGCTCAGATAGCTTCATGAAAACCGTCTGGCTTAAGTGTTGTGGCACTTTTTGATAAATAATACAATGTCTAAATGTTAGCTTGAATAATTCATGTTGAAGCAGTCGAGGGTAACGGCTGCGATCGTGCCAGAAAAACTCAGCTGCCTTCTGCATCTTATCATTTATCACTTAGGAAAAAACGTATTTCTTTACCCGTGTTTGGGATCATTTTATGGCACTTTTTCAGAAAAAAAACAAAACACACACAGACAATGAATCTTTAGTTATAGGATATGATCTTTTTGTATCCATACTAAAGAAGCCTATAGTGTGTTTAGTGGGAAGGTTGTCACATCAATGTCTCTGGTCTACTCACTGTCTACTCTCAGGCTGCAGGGAAGCCTATTTATAGATCTGTCTCTGTTCTCAGTCCCCCTTTTTTTCTCTCCATCGCTCTTTTTCCCCTTCTCTCCCTCTAATGGCCTGATATTTCTGAAGCTGCACGTCTATAAGAGCGTCTAGATCTATCGTGGCCAGCTGGCTTAAAAACTTTTTTTTTTTTAAAACTTCTAAAACTTGACGCCTCTAGTTTCGGGGAGCTGCTCAGAAATACAACAGAGTGTTTTATTCCAACATTTTTTGATTTCCTTTTTGGCTACTGGCCGCCGCCCTAACAAGGAGTCGATTACAAGTAGGTCCGTCTTTGGACTGTGGGGGTGAAGACTCTTCGCTGGTCCGGTGTAATCCCCGACAGCCTCGAGTTTTTTGTGGGGTTTATGATGAATGGCTCAACATGGACAGTGAGATCTATGAACGGCGGGAGGTTCGAGGCCTCGCTTTCATCATGCGATGTGCTGTTAAGTAAAATCAGAGGACAACGGCATCAGAGCATGGACCTTGTGATGACCTTTCAGCGAAATGTCACAAACTGACTGATGGTGGCGGACGAAGCAAATAATCTGGTGTTTTAAATGTCAGAGAACAAGACGGAGGGAAAGCCAGCAGAGTTATGTTAATATTCCTAAAGTGGCAGTAATTACTAACTCACTGACAAGTTCAAAGGGCTCACTTTCCTTCCCAGCTTAGTGAGCCCTCGATCCAAGAGTGTCTGCTCTGATTCATAAAATGATATTTAACAGGAGCAGTATTGTGTAAAATCCACAGTTTTTATTTAATGATTCTGGCAGTGTGTTCTGTTTTAGTTTAGTTCAGTCCTACTTATTCTAGTTTGTGTCTTGTTATCTGTTCGTTTGATTCATTTTCCTACTTCTCCTGGTTGTGTGCTCTCCATTGCCCCCTGTGCCATTTTCTCTCTCTCTCTGTCTGTCTCTCCTCACACCTGCATCCTGTTAGCTAATCAGCCCCAGCCTCTCAGTATTTAGACTCATCTGTTTCTCTCGCTCCTTGCTGGATCCTCATGTTACTTTCCTGGTCATAGCCTGTTATTATGCCTGTTCTCTGCTGGCTTTTCCCCCTGGATTCCTGTTTTAGTTCGGCTCTGGCTCCCTGTGTTCCCTGTTTTTTTTGGGGGGGTTTTTTTTTGGTTATTTTTGTTTAATACCAAAATCCACTAAACTAATATCAAACTTATGGATGTATTTTAAAAGAGAGTATTATGTAAAAGCGACTTTTTTAAGCTTTACAATGTTATTCCCTCATCAAAAACATTCCTGGAGTGTTGCTTTGATTCTTAAATTTATATTGTTATGACTTAAAGGAAATTTGTCTCTTTAAAAACTCCTTCCCTTTCTGAAACTCCAGCTTCAGGAAGTCATCACAACACTGCTCTTCAGTTACCTCTTTAATGACGTAAAAACGTCGTTAAAGAGTCATGAGAAGCAACTCTTATAATGAGCTCAGGAGATGCTCAGTTCCACCAGGTGTTTGCTAATTGCTGCTGGCTAGTCTGAAGGAGCTGAGTGAGGGAGTTGCAGCGGAGAGCTGCTTTGTGAAACGGAAGCTTGGAAACTGAAGCTCAGAGGAGTTTAGCGCAGCTGAATGGTTGCCATGGGAGACTCAAGGATTCCTAAAATTATGCCTGAAAGAATCAAAGCAATACTCCAGGCATGTTTTTGATGAGGGAATAGCTTTATAACATGATGTAAAGTTTAAAAGGTTGCTTTTACATAATACCCTCTTTTAAAACATATGTATAAGTTTGCTTGTAGTTGACTCCAATTTTCAGATTAATAAATGAATCTGTCTGAAGCTTAGAAACCCATGAAAATATCGGGGATTTTGAAATAGTTCAAAATATTTTAAAAATTGTATGTCATTATTCTGGGATTTAGCTGATATTTAAGCTTCTACATTGTCATGTAGAACAAAAAAAAAAAAAAAAAGTGACTTAATTATTGTTGCTGGCAGTGGCTTTAAGTACAACATATTTTTTTAAAACACGCATCTTTTTTATTTGTCGTTTGCCTTTTTTAATCGATTATTAAAAACTTTCTGAAAGCCAAAAAGTGAAAGAATAACCTGCCTGCGTTTACATTCACGGAGGCGTTCTCGTCTCATCTGCTTGGTGGGTAATATGTGCGCCGTCATCCTCAGCTCCCTTTATGTGATGACTGTGACGGGAACCCGGCGGCGCCGAGCTCAGAACAAAATGTTTTCCCTTACATGAAAGCAGATTAAAAATCATTTCTTAAGCTAAAGGGAAATTTTATTCCAGTGCTTGTTTAACGTATAGTTAGTTGTGGAATCTGTATGTTCCCAGCACAAACATCTAGTTAGTGTCGCTTTAATTGAAAAGAATTTGTCATGCAAGCACAAAATTGAGTTTGAAGCTGCTGGAGATCCAATTACAAATCCATCAGCTGGCTCCTGGGTGTTTAGGGATTTCTAATGTCACCACAATTTCCCAATATCCGTTATGCAGGCGTGCCAGAAAGCGCTGCACCGCATTAAAACGCCGGAACGTTTGTAGGTCGATGTTGAACCTCGACGCTTTTTGTGTGCTTAGAGCTTTCTGGGAGGTTTTTTTCGTTTGTTTTTTTAAATTCCAGGATCCAAAAGGTGTGTGCAGCAACTGCAGCAAGGAGCTTGGCTGATGGTGGGATACTTATTATAGCCCTAGCAACAGAGACGGGATTGGACGCCACGCAGACAGAACCGTTCAGCTATTGGTTGGCGAGGAGGACCTTTCAAAGCTCAGAATTTCATCTCATGAAAGCTTCGGTGCAGCGGGCTGCAGCAGGAGAGGCTGCAATCGGAAGGTGGTGGAGGTGGCGGGTGGAGGTGGTGGGGGTAGGGCGGTGCACTTCAGTTTATCAATTATCAGAAGGCTCCATCTTCCTGTCTGAAACACAGATCTGCAGCCTTGATCTTTTCTGAGTACCTGACACAGGCCAGGTGAAAAGAAAAGATGCTGTCCTGTCATTATTTGGATGTTGCATGATGCTTTATGATATATGTTTTTTTGCAGAATTGTTTAGTGATTTGTGTGCTAAACATGGTTTTAAAGCGAATGTGATGTTTGCTGTGTGTTCACTGTTCGTGTCTTCGCTCTGCAGCTGAAACCGACTCCATCTCACGTGCTCACCCACAAGCACTCAGCACAGGTTTACACAACACACATGGTCCCCACCTGAACGCGGCTCCGGGTACGCATACACACACACACACTCACACTCCAAGTTATTTGCCCCGCAGGGGGCTATATAAAGTCATAAAGATTTGCTGTGTGGCACTGTGTGGGCAAAAGGAAGATTTAAAGGAGCAGTATTATGTAAAATTGACTTTTTAAAAGAAAAAAAACTTTACATCAGGTTATAATGTCATCATAAACATACCTGAAGTGTTGCTTTGATTCTTTCATGCATGTTTAAGAAATCCTGTAATCTCCCATGGCAACCATTCAGCTGAGCAACACGCCTCGGTGGACCGAGCCCCGCCTACAAGCTGCGGCTCCTCCTCTGTGCTGCAGTTTCCAAGCTTCTTCCCGGCTGCTCCTTCAGACTAGCCAGCAGCAATTAGCAAACACCTGGTGGATGTGCATCTGCTGAGCTCTTTGTAAGAGCTACTTCTTAGTGCAATGCTGGTAAAAAAATATTGTTATAGGGCCAATAGAGGAGCCATGTTGTAATGACTTTCTGAAGTTTCCCAAAGAGCAGGAGTTTTTAAAGAGACAGAGGGCCAATTTCATATTATAACTGTTACTGTATCTTTGCTCGATTAATAATACTGGCCCTTTAACGCTGCTAAATAAAGAGGGATGAGCTGTCTTGATGCAACGATTGCAAAACTTGGCTAAAAATAGACAAAAAAATTATATATAGATTGATAGTAATAAACAAATAACTTTAATGGACAACAGATGGCAACCAAAAAAAATAAAATAAACTCTAACCATACAGGCTGTATTCCCAGTTTCACCATTAGGTCAGATCCTCTGCATCAAATTATCTCATAACTTGTACATGCATGATGCTGAGTCACAGAACAACAGAATAAAAGCCAAATAAGCAGAGAAACTGAATGAAAAGTAAAAAAACAAACAAAAAAATAACCAATGCAAAGTCTCTTAGCAATGCTGAAAGTCCCAGACATGATTTTTGTTTACAAATAACTGAAAAGAACAACAACAAAAAACTGAAAATTAAATTCAAATAAAATCGAGCTTTTGGAGCTTCTGCTCTTCAATACGTTTAAAAATAAATCAAAGCAGCTGTGTCATACTGTGAGCTCATGCAGGCTGATTCAGGATGGAGACGCATAATTGGCAGACATGAACAAGTTCGTGTTACTGGCCTTAAGGCTTCTGGTTTCCTTCTTAAATCCATCAAACCACCGATTTAAAAAATAACAATAAAACTCGATCAAACTGCTGTCCATGTGATATATAAATAATCTATCGAAGTAGCAGCATTAACAACGACAAATCTGTTCAGCAGCTTTTTGTGTGTTTGTTCTGAACCTTTACTAAATTTTCTAAGCGTTCTCTGTGGTGTAACATTGTGCATTAGTGTTTAATGTTCATATCTATAACATGCTTGCAGGATGTTCAAAATACCGTAATAGATTCCCCTTTTTGTTTTTTTTAATGCTAGAGATTTACTCGCAAATGAGGCATGTAGAAAAGATACAGGCACGGAAAATAAAGCACACGAAACAATAAAACGAGCTACGAACGAAGGGCTTCCTCTTAAAAGCAAAGTGTACTCACGGGTGACAACACAATACACTAGACCACCGAGGAAATGGTGCATGTATTATTTAGTCATATTCTTTTTTATTATCATAGCTATTATTCCGGTTCTTGTGCAACTGCTACATAATGACTCACATTCAAGATATTTTTTATCACTCAGGAAAACAGCTAAAAGGTATAAAAACAAATTTAAAAAATCAAATGTATACCGTCGGAAACAAAGTATGGTCCATGTAGGCAGATTCATAACAGAAACATTGAGCCTGGAAATGTCACCATTGTCATTTCAAACTGGATAGCATGACAGAAAAAAGTACTTAAATACTGTTCAGAGAACAAAATATATCATAATCATTCTTCAAAGTGAAAAAAAAGACACCAGCTGGTAAGATTAAGTAAGCACTGGTGGGTTATTTTTTTTCTCCTTTTTTTTTTGTAAATTATCCCTTTTTTTTTTTTTCTTTCATTAACAAATTAAATTAAATACACATATTGCATGTCACTAAAGCAACGCCTGTTACAGGTCAATTTTTACGATCACCATTTTGGTTTAGCAAAATCAAAATTAAAAAATAAAAATAAATTAGAAAAACAAAATCAACATTAGACAAAGCCTGTTTTTTTCTCAATCATATTAATACTTAACACCCACAGTATAAGTTAATAAAGTCAAGCTACTGTATATAAATACATCACCAGCATGCACAATATTGAATAAGCAATATTATTGTTGTCATCTTACACTGAAGAAACAGTATAGTAGGCATGTGCATTTAATAAAACAAACACAGAAGTAAACCACAAACTCTGAAGCTGCTTTTATCTGTTATATATATTTTTTTGTCTTTTATTTTCCACTTTTGTAATTTATTTCGTTAAGTCTCTGCCTTTTAGTAACCCTCACCTCCAAAAAGAATCAATGGCTCCAATAACACAACAGACTTATCTGCAAGATGCCAAAAACATTTAAATTAGTGGTAAGTGAGCTAATTTTGACCAAATTTACGAAATGAAATAATCATGTAAAAATTTAGGGGATTTTTGCTGATTTTTCTACTTGTGAGAGTAACATTAACAGCTTTCAGGGCCCTTACATCAACTACTGGAACCAATGCAGCCTAGTTTTTCTTTTTTTTTTAGTGAGATCTTTTTCTTTTTTTTTAATTCCCCATTTAAGCATTTTCTCTCTCAAGTGACTCAAATGCATCTCTATCACGCAAAATCTAAGTAAGCAGCTTATCTTGACAGAACAAGATCAGTTCCTATGCCAGTGTGAGGCTGCCATTTCAATCCAACAACAACCACTTCAGGCTGATTGGCTGACGTATCAGTGGTTTTTGGCAAATGTCAAAGAGAAAACCAAGAAGACGGAGGCCCAACCTCTCAACTGTCATATATATTTCTATATATATTTGAACTAAGATTTTAACCTCCCACGCTCACCTCTCTTTTTGATTCTTTTCTTTTAACACATGGAAAAATAAAGAACTGCTGCTGCGGTAGTTTCATCGGCAAAAGCGGCTGCCAAAGTCCACCGGCCCTTCATAATTTTTTGGACTTTTTGATTTTCGAGGTGAGGCTTCCCTTTAGTTGTTGCCCTCCCCGCCCTCGTCGTCCTGCTGGTCACTTGTCCACAGTGTCAAGTTGTCTCGAAGCAGCTGCATGATGAGAGTGGAGTCTTTGTAGGAGTCCTCGTTGAGGGTGTCCAGCTCGGCAATGGCGTCGTCGAAGGCGGTCTTGGCCAGATGGCAGGCCTGTTCTGGGGCGTTCTGGATCTCGTAGTAAAACACAGAGTAGTTGAGAGCCAGGCCCAGGCGGATGGGGTGGGTGGGCTGCATGTGCTCCTTGCTGATCTCGTGGGCCTCGTTGTAGGCCTTCTCCGAGGACTCCACCACCGTGGCCCTCTTCTCGCCAGTGGCCACCTCGGCCAGGTACCGGTAGTAGTCGCCCTTCATCTTCAGGTAGAACACCTTGCTCTCGTGCTGCGTGTCGCTGCAGTTCTTGATCAGGAAGTTGTCCAGGAGGTTGAGCACGTCCTGGCACACGGCCTCTAGCTCTTTCTCAATCTTCTCCCGGTAGGCCCGCACCATCTCAATCTTCTTCTCGTTGCCATCAGCGGAGGTTTTCTGCTCTATGCTGGAGATCACCCTCCAGGAGGAGCGGCGGGCTCCCACCACGTTCTTGTAAGCCACGGATAGCAGGTTCCTCTCCTCGTTGGACAGAGCCTCATTCAACTCCGTCACCTGGAAGACAGAGCGTGAATACCGTTAATTCTGAAGTGCCATGCCAATTAATCACTAACCTTGCTCACAAACTGGATCTGCCTGAAACCAGCAAAGAGAAGAGCAGAAGTTTAATGCTTCTGATCATTAAACCACCAACCAAGCTGATGACATGAGCTTTCAAAAAGCAAGTTAACTTCATGGAGCCAAAGAGGTGTTTGGTTGAACTCCAGTTGCTAAAGAAAAAACTTCCCCTGGTTGAAGTCCAGTGATCGATTCAAAGCACTTCATAAAAACCTGTTAAAGTTCTGTTAATAGCAAAAAGAAACATTCCTTTTCCATCATCACGATGGAAAATGATGATGGAAGAAATCTTGAACTTCAGGATTTTGGTTACTAACTGAAATCCTGATTAGTAAGTCAGGATTTTCAGGACTCAGGTCAGCTGTGGCTGCATGGCTTGAGGTTTGAGACTTAACATTGGTGGGTTGACTTCAACCCACCCTTAGAAAAACACTGAAGTCACTCTTTATTTTAAGTCCCTCTCTCTATTACCTCTAGTGTTCATAGATTACCACTCAAGCTGTCAATATTTCACGCATTCAAAACTGTGAAGAGAAACTCTGTGTAAAACTCAGGGTAGGCAAGCTGTTGTGCATAAAATAATTGTCAGAAACTCACTCTAGATTAGGTTTAAACATATCGGTTGGGCTTTTCAGTTTGATTCAGTTTTCTGGCAAACAACCATCCTGGCCTAACTATCAATTATGGAGTGTGACTCATCCAGTGGATGTTAATGGAAAAAAGTATGTGCATGACACAATGATCCTTAAATACCATCACCACACTGTCAATCGTCACTATGCCAAACCCTGCAACCTGCAAAGTCAGCTAACCCCTAAATAAATCGACTGATACAGGGCTGTTACCACTATGCTTGGCATCTCTGAGGTGTGACCCTGGCGGGTTGACCTCAAGCCTCCAATCACCTTGAACCTCTCAGAGGACTTTACAAAATGAAGCCACCATCGAGTAGCCAAAGAGGCAGGGACAATAGAGTGTTATTTCTAAGATTAGCATCAGAAACTTCTTATTAAGCATACATCATTTCAGTGTCGTTTTATTTTCCTTTGATGAAATTTCCTCTGGCTGAATTCCAGTGATTTGACGCATTTCACTGCAACCCTTCCAAGAGGCATCGGTGGAGACAAAAAGTGAGTTTGAATTACTGATTCACCTTTAATCTGTTGGCCCTGTTGAGCCACAAAACCTGCTCGCCCCTACTTTTTTTGTCCGATATGGGATTTTGACAACCCATATCAGGGTCACGTCAACCTTCTCAAGTGACTAAGGGTGCATTCACACCAGCACCTGTTTGGTTTGCTTTAATTCGACTCTAGTTTATTTGCCTAGAAAATACGGTTTGTTTGGGTGTTGTGACCAAATAAAAGGTCTGCCAAAAAACCTAGGCTTCTGTTCAGTTGAACTGAACTCTGGTGCGATTTGAATGCATGTGTGCATGCCAAGCAGACCAGAGTCCACTTCAAAGGCATCCTAGGTAAATACAACCAAAACGAATATGTGAGTCATGTAAGTCCACTCATTTTTGTTTAGATTTCATAAAGAAGAAGATTGCGCCCAGTGTTTACTTGGTTTTCTTGGTGCAGCACCACCACAGGCAAGGGTGGGAATTTTTTATTTTATTTTTTTTAAGGTTTTGTTGACTCTCATGGCCTTTATTTGAAAGTAGTTTGACAGGAAACAGGATAATGAGAGAGGGGAAAGACATGCCTGGCAAATGTCGCCAGGACGGGAATTGAGCCTGCGACCACTGCCACGTGGGTCGTGCTTTGCCCCTGCGCTTTCACAGTGCCCCCTGGTTTTTCTAAAGGTTTGGGGTTTTTTTACACATTGCAGTGTGAAAATGAACCGCACCAGCTGAAAATGTAACAAATGTTGCGATTTTGGTTCCCAGTTGAACAGAGTCTACCAGACTATCAGGTGTGAAAACACTTTAAAAAAGGCCATTGAACATTCAAAGCCCTTCAATGTGTTTAGGAAGAAAGAAACTCCTTCAAATTCATCTACAGCTTCCTTTTCCTATGATTCCAATGAAATCAGATCCCTTGAGAATGAACTTTAATAACAATTTCTCTGGAGGGAAGCAATCATTAGATTTTTCTAGCTGTACTCATTTGGCTGCCGACCGTCCTTCTTCCACAGCAAAGAGGATGAACAATATTTCACTCATCATGCGCAATTCCCAGTTTCCATGGCAATCCATTCATTTATTGCACCAGTAGTTCCAGCTGCCACGTGTGCAGCTAATGCCAGCTAGCGAGAAATTCTATTCAAGATCGTTGGGGGGTTAGCAGGAAGGGTAGTGGAGTGAAGGGGTTTAGGGAGAGGAAAGGCAAGAGAAGGAGGGACAGAGACGGTTAATGTGCTCTCGTGGGGTGGGGGGCGTCTGCAGTGTAAGTGAAAACCGTGACTGCACGGGCGGTTCACATGTCCCAGTGACCTTCTCTCCGGCTCAAAATGACCTTTTTACCTTTAATGACATCACTCTGAGCTGAGCTGTTATATTTAGGCTCAACTGCATCGGTTGTATTGGACCGTAGATCCGGTCGGGTTAAAACTGATCACACAGACAACACAGGTGATGACTGATATGAGAGGAGCAATTATTTCTCATTTACTGTTCAGTGCTCAGGATGGAGGAAGGTGACGTCACAGCGAGTAGGTGGAGAGGGGATGGACTTGTCCAAGCTTCCTTCAACTCCTCAGTCTTAAGTTCGGGACCAAACCATTCATTGGTTCAATTGTTAATATTCTGTAAAAATAAAACGTGCTGGTATCAACATTTTCTGATGATTCCAAGTGAATATGCTTTAGTTTTAGAGACTTTTTTTTATGAGGCATACATGAAGGCTACAGGGCCTCCCCGTTCCGTGGTACAGGGATTCCCTTTGTTTAGAGGTTGTTTGGGCCCAGGTTGGAGCTGACTGACAGCAGATTGGATAGAAGAGAATGGAATCCCTTCTGGCGACAATAAATGATGCACAAGGTAGCAAAACGGTTTTCTCCATTTGCAGAGATGGTTTTATTCCAGGCGTCAGCTCAAGGATGTTGCCGGTACCAATGACACAGCGATTTTTTTTTCAGTACTGATATGTCATTAAAGGAGGCAGGAGAAGGAAAAAGGGAGGAAGAGAGGCAAGCAGACAAAGGATCTGTTCTCAGCGCTGCCCAATAAGAGCTGAGGGAGCTAATGTGAGACAGCCCATCCATGTCATCCACTTCACATCAGCTATTACGCCGTTAAATCAGGAGCTGTTAACCCGAAAACGACTCTGAATTGCTGCCTCAGACGCACACCGAGGAGACGGCAAAGGAAGAAATCTGCTCAAACTGACTCACTGCAGTATGACAGAGAATATTCCAGAGAGAACCTGCTGAATCTTACCTTTTGTTTCTAAGGAGAGAACAGCTCCTGTTGAGTGTGTTTGAGTAAAAGGTTGGATAAAACATGTTTAAAAGGAGCAGTAGTGTATAATTTATGACAAAGACGAGGAGAAGGAGGAGGAGGAGTGGGAGTAAGGAGGGAGAGGGAGGTGGTGATGGAGATGATGGAGGAGGAGGAGGAAGCATCATCAGATGATAGGTTTTCTCTTTTTTTTTTCTTTCTTTCTGAGGAACCTCGGATTGCTCCCAGCACCTCTTCCTCCAAAACAGAGGAAAATGAGACAGAGCTGTACTGGAAGATTAAATCATGAATACGACATTAAGAAATCTGTTGATGCATTGCAGCAGGACCGTCACTCTGATGCTGGGCTCCTGTCTCAGTCCACAGATGAACGTCGAGGCCTGCACGCGTTCTCATTGTAATATCCTCTGAGTCGACAGAAAGGCACCGCCCAATGAGCAGCAGAACACGGCCTGGACCCGACTCAGAGGACAGGGATAGGGGTAGGGGAGGAGGCGGGGGGCCTGGACCCAACTCAGAGGACAAATGGGGGTGGTGGGCTAAGCTGCAGTCCAGCTGATGACAATGTAATAAAGAAATTTACTGCAATTTTACAGCAGCTGCTGAGTGTGGCAGCTGTTAAAACGGAGCTAACAAGAACCAGAAGCACATTCCCACCCATCCATCCCTCAGTCACCATCATCATCATCATCACCATCACCCTCCTGCCCCCCTTGCTGTTGGATTGGACTTACCGACTTCATGGCTGCTGCCATATCATCATATCTCTCTGCCTGCTCGGCCAGCCTGGCTTTCTGCACCAGCTGCTCGCGGTCGACCATTATCTCTACTGGTTAGTGCTGGGAGGGGACGGGGGGCTTTGCTCGGTCGAGCTCGCGACGTGGGCTTCGTAGATGAAAACAGCTGATATTTGAAATTGCAGTGCAATGAAATCCTAGGCGAAGTGCGTGCTGCAGCTGTTCCCTGCTGTCTGTCTGAGGCTCAGCGCAGACAGGACACCCTCTCCTCTCTCCTCTCTCTCTCCTCTCTCTCTCTCCCTCCCTCCATGCCTTCCTCCTCCTCCTCTTCACACACTCTCCACGGGCTGCGTCATCACTCAGGAAAGTGGGTGTCTGTGCAAATGATGTAACACTCCATACATGGGAAGCAGACAGACATGAGCAGGAGGATGGGGATGGATGGCACTGAAGGCCTTCTGGGAAACGGAGTTTATTGAAGTGGCAGCAGCATGCTTGTGCAGATAGCAGGGAATCAACTGGCATTGAATGGTCAGATGTTGTAAGACGTAATCGAACATAAAATATATTTATAGGGTGTTCTTTTTCCACTGGTAGACGGTAGACCAAATTGTAACATTTGTTACATTTTCAGCTTTGAAACCCTTTGAAAAATATGTTCCCCTCCTCACATGTGGTGGCGCTGCAACAAGAACCACTGAAGGAAACGACGGGAGAACCTCTGAAGAAGACATGAGTGGAACTTCCTTTCTTCACAAAATGTAAACAAATGGGAGTGGTGTCCAATTTTAGCGGTAGCAGGATTGTTCTTTTGTCTTTGCTGAACGACCACAAGCCATTTCCTCTACTTGCACTAGACTAGCTGTATTTACCTAGAATGTCATGCACTCTCATCGAGCGGTTTGGTGTTCACATACCAGAGTTCACTTCAACCAAAGAGGGTGTGGTTGTGAGGCCTTATGGAGTTACAGGGATTCGATGGGGTGGAATCCCCTTGAGGGATTCGAGGGTCATGCCGACCCTGATGAGATGCCGCTCTGGATGGATGCCCATGTCACCCATATCAGAAACCGCGACTGTGTCTGTGCTACAACAGACCTGGGTCAAATAATGAGATCATGATCATACCAAAGAAGTAATTGAGCCATTTTGATTCAGGCTTGTTGAACCAGGTGCTCATCTAAATGTTACAGAATGCAGGGCTCAGGAACTGGAATTGAGGACCCCTGATCTAAGCTATTGTCAGGGGTCCTGATCATTCCATCACTTCATTGTGACGTGATGAAAAGTGGTTTTAAAAATGTTTAATAGTTGAAGTCTGACTTGTGGAATTTGTATTTAATGAATCTGATGGCCCTAAATAGATCTCAGTGCAACTGACTGGCTTCAGAGCTCATATAATTAGTAGACAGAGTCCACCTGTGTGTAATTTAACCTCAGTATAAACACAGTTGTCTGAGAATATCAGACAACAAATAGCATCATGAAGCGCAAGTACCACAGCAGACAGGTCAAGGAGGATGTTATGGAGGAGTTTAAAGTAGAGTTAGGTTGTAAAGTTATATCATGAGATAATAAAGTTACATGCCACAAAATGGGAAATGTTCACCACGAATTCAAACCTTCCAACTCACAGGCTCGCCAAGAAAAGAGGTAAAGAATATAAGAGAGATCCATGATTATTGTAGAGAAATTGCAGAAATTCACACTTTTGGTAAGAAAATTTGCTGAGAGTTCAACAATAAGTTGCTTGATCTTAAAATCTGATCCACATTGAGGAATAACAAGAAGAAAGACATTCTAAATCTAAAAAAAATCCCATGCCATAAGCTACATGGACGAAACGGTAAACCTGGGGAAGAAGCTGGTCTGGTCAGATGAGACCAAAATTAAAGTTTTTGGCAAGCATGCAAAACGCCACAATGAAACCTCACATTCATTGAGGTTCATTAAGTGAACCTCAAGTTCACTTGAACTGAGTGAGTTTCAGATTTAATGGGACAATTTAGATTATTTTACTGTCATATGTTAGTTTGCATACACTCTCAATTCAGTTAACTCTTCAGACTTACCAAAAAGTATTTGCAGCTATCATTGAGGTGATGTTATATTTTATTGGTCTGTGACATAAAATTACAATACAAAACATTGACAAAAAGTTTAAAAAAAAAATTTAAAAAAAAAGACAGACTGATTTGTAAATCTCTATAAAATATTTCAGCTTGAACAACTACTCACTAGAATGTTTAATATGTCTCATTTTATTTAAAATGTTGATTTTAAGCCTCTGGGTCATCAGGATTAGTCTTCGTTTGATTTTGATTTATAGATTAAACTAGAAAATGTAATCAACTTTAAATCACCTCATAGATCTTTCTATTGTAATTGTTTACATATCAAAAAGTTTTGTTTGTATTGTATGTATTTTGATCTAGAGATATTTTGATTTTAGATTCTTAGTCTGACTGAGTTTTTCTCAATGCTGTCTCTCCTGACCTGCAACTTTAGCTGTTACAGCTCCACCTTCTGGTCAGAATTAGTAAAGAAACCATGTAGCTGTTAGTCAAAACCTGCATGAATGAAACTTCAGAAAGACTGTTCCAGTACAAGCATTAATTAGGTTCACTTTCTTCTTTCGCTTCTGGGAAAATTTATGTGTTACAGTGTTGCAAACGTTTAACCTGATAAAGCAAAATACAGAGGAATTATGCAACACAATAGGACAAGCATGTTCTGAACTGTCTCGTTCAAGTATTGAGTGTCTCATATTTGATGTGACTGTGTGTTAATGTTTGTGTTCCCAATAAACCCTCTGGATTAATCAGAAAAATACTGATCACGCTTGAATTCCATTGTCTCTCATTTAAAATCTGTATGAAAAAACTACAAGGACACAAGAAAAAACATGTTTCTATGTATGCATCCATCTATTCATCCATTTTCTTGTGCTTTTCCAGATTCAGACAGCAGCCTAAATAGAGAGGCCCAGACTTCCCTCTTCTCAGCCAGATAAAACATACAAATAAAATATGATAGCCAAGGAAATCAGACTAAATGTGAAAGAAATATTTCCCAACTTTTCTCATTGTCCATTTGTTGTAAGGTCAGACAGTGATAGTGCCAAAGGAGCCTTAGAAACAGTTTCAGAGCTCTCTATTCTGATGGATCTCAGTGACATTATTCTTGGTTTGGTTTGTATGAAATAAACTGCAAGCTTCATACATTGTGCATTTATTTGATGCATCCTGTTCAGTTACTTAAACTCCTGTTATTTTGGGTGAGGATTTTATTTTTTGATGACAAAATGTAAGCAATTGTTACCAGCTCTTTTGTGGGAATCATTTTGCTTGAACGCTGACATTGGCTAGTGGTAAAAGGTTCATGTTTAGAAAATCTTGTTCTGGTGGGATTTTCTCGATAGTTACAAAATAAGTCTATTTGAGGTCTTTGTGGGGAAAAAAGCACCAAGCTGAGCTGCACCCCATTCAGTGTTCAGTTGTGTATTGTTTAAAATGTTCACATATTCTTATACTAGAAAAGAAATATATTTATTTTCACTTAAAAAACAAAAATGAACATTTTAAAGAAAATTCCAAGTGAGGATAAAACTAGGTCTAATAACTGGGATTAATCCCTTTAGCCCTTGCTTATTAAGAGTAGAGTTGAAAGGATTTTAGTGAGTAACCACTACTGGTCTGAGTAAAGTTTGCTCCACTTTTCTCTTTAGGATATAAAGATCTTTTACTTCATTCAAAACTTTTTTGAATAAAGTTTTTTCATGTTAAGTCAATTTCAAATCATAGCATCTCGATAAGATCCAGATCTGGGATTTGACCCAACCCAGGATTTTCCATTTTTGAATTCTTTGGTGGATTTATTGGTATGTTTTGGGTTACTGGCCACATTGAAAGGTCTGGTTCTGCTTCAGTTTTTCTTTCACTTTGTATATTTTCCACTTATATAAGTGCACCATGAATTATATGCGATATAATCTAAAGGGGATGTGACCATGACCTATCCACTTTCATGCTTCACAAGTGTTAAGAGACCCTTTTCTCTAGGACTACTATAAAATGTCCTCTGTTCTGGTGTCCAGATAATTCAGACTAATCTGCCTAATGAACTTCATTCCTGGAATCCCAATCTTTGACTACATTCTTTCTGGCAACTTGAGGTTTTTTGTTGTTCTCTGAGAGTGAATGTTTCCTGTTTTTTTTTCTTAATTGTTTATTAAGAAACAAAGATTTAAGAGTACAGTTGAGGATTAAAACCTCTATAGTCACAGAGCTGTTATAGTGAGTAGTGTCTGCTGAAACATTTTGTTGAGAACTTACATTTGACTACATGACTACTACTACATGGAAAAAATGTCAATACAGATGAACTTTATCTTTATCTAACTTTATCTAAGTACATCTGGGAACAATACTATTTAAACTATGGGCATCATTAAATTATTGGGACAGGAAAAATTAATCCAAGGATAATTAATTAGCTAGTTAAAGATTAATTAGCTTATTAGACATTTCTTTGCTGTATTGACCATTTTTCTTCCCTTGTCAAAGAGGAATTTCTGTTGCCATTTTTGACAGATAATAATAAAGCTTTTCTGCCCTATTCTATTCTAGCCTAGTCTACTGTAGCACAGCCTAGCCTAACCTATCTTTGTCTCAAACCAAAACTATTAATGATTTTCTATCAGCTTGTGTTGGCCTATTATGTGAAATCACCATAAAACACATTGAGATCTGTGGTTGAAACATGACAAAAATGTTGTAAAGTTCAAGGCGGCATACGTTTGTGGGAAAACAAGTCGGACATGTCCAACCCAGATCTTTCAAAATCAGTTTTCCTTTTACATTTCAGTCCATCCCAATTATCACAGTACCTGTCAAAACTTTTGTTTCTTTTAGGACCAGCTTGCCACCTGCCCTGCTGAATAAAGGTCAAGAGAGGAAGTGTTTATTTTGCATGGCCTGCAAACTGGGTCAAGCCATTTAAGCAGGAAGTGGAGGAGTTTAAAAAATGGCCCTAATCAAGGCAAAAATATTCACACTGTCAGCTTTACTGCAGACAAACAGTTCACATTGAATAAGTATGCTTGACTCTTCTTAGAATTGGTTGGAAGTTATTTAATTTTATATCTTAAACAGTTGTTTGTGCAGTATTAATGTAAAAAAACTCCAAATAGGTCACCATATACTCCACATTTATCTTCTTGTTGTCTCTAAGATGCAATAAAAAATGTAAATAATTGAACTGAAGCTTTCAACTGAAGTCTGCATTTGTTTTCAAACTGTAGTCTTATAGTGCACAGTCTTTGCTGAACTAATGAATCCATCTACTTGCTTCAAAGAGGATTAAAGCTCCTTCTGCTTAGCTTAGTTACCTCAAATTAGGATGAAGCTAAAGAGAGGTCTGCTGTCTACAGCAGCCATCTGTCTGCCAGGTGGACGGTCGGACGCTGCCGCCGCCGATGGAGACCAGACTAGAGCTGGATGTGTTGATATTCCCTGATGAGGTGAGGGTCGCCACCCCAGAGGACCTCAGGCAGTGGGATCTAGAGACCGCCAGCCAGGTCTCCATCCCCACCATTCGACTCTTTGTGGCGCTTTACCCGTACAACCCGGCCGCCATGTCTCCCAACCCCGACACAGCAGCGGAGGAGTTGCCCTTCGTGCCTGGCCAGATCATCAAGGTAAAGACACTTCACCGGCATAAAAGCTTTATGTTTTAGTGATTCTCTGCAACATGTGTTGTGCTTCCTCATTTTCAATCTGCAGAGGTTTCTTTGAAGTTACATACTGCTGCTGTTTCCTGTTTGTGCAGGCCCGCTGAACATGTACAGAGACATGAACTCTTCTCTTGAGTTCCTGTAACTGTTTTTTTCTTTTCTTTTTTTTTGCTGCTTATTTAGGTGACTTGCCGCCTTTTTTCACTCAGTGCTTTGCCACACACACGCACATACACACAAACACACACACACAGTCATGTTTTCAAATCTTGTGGGAACTTTACATTAATTTTCTACAACCTAACCTCAAACAAGTCAATTCACACCTTGGTCCTAAACCTAACTTCTTACCCAAAAATTATGGAAATCAAGAAAATGTCCCCACAGGAAGCAGTGGTCCCCATAAGTCCACATTGTAGAAATAGGTCCCCACAAGGACATAAGAACCTGGTTCATACACACACACATGCACCAACACACACACCCATACATGCACCCACCCACACACACACACAATAGTTTTTAATATTTTCACAAGGGATTTTTTATTCATTTCTATAGCTAACCGCTAGCCCTAACCTAAACTCAATTCACACCTTAGTCTTACCCTTACCCATAACCAAATAACAGCATCTCTTCCTATGGGGCTCGGGCTTTGGGCCTTGCAAGGAGCACTGGGTTCTCAAAATATACGTATTTGTGGGGAAAACAGGCCTTACAATGTATGAAATACAAGAAGACACATTTACACACTAGGCATGTCTTTCTGTGTTGACGAGGATTTTGAATTGACTTCATTATTATTTTTCATTCATTTCTGTTGTCTAACCCTGCTCTTAAACCATTAGCAGTTCACTTCTAATCGTTAATTTAACCTCATCTCAGTTCACACCTTAGTCCTAAACCTAACCCATAACCCCAAAACTGCCCTTCTTAAAAGGCCTGGGGTTTGGGCCCCATAAGTAGCAGCGGGTTCCCATAAAGTAGCATTAAAAAATGGTCCTTACAATGTATCAAATACAAGAATACACACACACACACACCGGCATTTCTAGCAGTATTAGGTCATTCTTTTGAGTTCTATGCTCACTCTCTTACCCTTGCTTTAAGCATTACCAGTACATTCCCAGCACTGGCCTTAACCTAAACTTGATTTAGAAAATGATGCTCTCTTGGTCTTTGGATAGTAAAGATAAATCCACAATTATTGTTACCCCTAGTAGATTTAGGTTTGTGTTAGATGATCTTGTACAACACTTCGGAACGGCAACATCCTATTTGTAAAGTGCAATAAAAGTACATTTGACTTGACTTAAAATTATTCTAATTCTTCCAAGAGGGTTTTTGCTTTGGACATTAAATAAGATGAAGAAAAAGAAGATAGAAAAACAATATAAAAGTGTGAGTTTTCTAATTATGTTTTTATTTACATGTGACTGAATAATAGCTTGTTGGAAAAATGAGGTAAATTTCTTCAAACGGCAATCAAACTCCACGTTTTGCATGTTTTAAAGGGTAATTCATGTTCAGTATTGCGCTCAGAGTCTTTTAACTTGGAAGGCTTCTTTGCCACAAAATGCTGAAATAAACATTTTCAAATCTTTGACTGGGCCACTTCAGAAGATTAATAATTTTACTACCTTTCAGGATGTCAGGAGAAACACGTTAGGAAAATTAGCAATCTGAAAATGTTCTGAAAAAGCAACCTAAACAAGTGCACACATTACTGTTTGAACAAAGTGATGAGATGCGTGGTCTGTGTGCCTCGCCAGGTGTTTGGAGACAAGGACTCAGACGGTTTCTACCATGGAGAGTCTGGTGGTCTCTCTGGCTACGTACCAAGCAACATGGTGGCTGAAGTCCCAGTGGACGATGAGTACCTGAAGCACGTTCTCATGGAGCAGGGTTTCCTGCCTGTGGACCACGCAGGTACCAACTCTTCATTTTCTGCAAGAATGTCAGACTGTGACTCGCAGACAGAAAATACAAAGAAAATGAGTCTAAATAAGCAAAAACAAATTTTGCACTCAAGTATCTTTAATGTTATTGACTGGAAAAATCTGAGTAGAGCTAAACCCTCTTCCAGTTCCTCTGAGCTCATGTTCAAGGTTAGCTTAGAGCAGTTTGCTTTATGTAGGAAGTATTAGGTCAAAAAAAAAAAATGTTATTTAGCATTTTGTGTTTGTGAGTTGATAAGGGAGGCTTAAAATTTAAATTCAGCTTCTCTACTTGATTTTTCTTCTTCTTTATTTTACTCTTGTTTAAAGAATATGTTTGCACATTTTCTGCAAAACAGGTATGTCTTTAACACCAGAGCTAAGCGACGCTGGCAGCATTCACGAAGATGTGATCGTTAGAAGAATGGTGGCCTTATTTGACTACGATCCATGGGAAAACTCCCCCAACATGGATAGTGAAGTGAGTGCTTCAAATGTCAAACTGACCACAGATTTCTGAATATTACTTATCGGTAGGGGGGTCTTCAACCCTAAACTGAATTTCCTTGGATTTCAGGCTGAACTGGGCTTTCGATCCGGAGACATCATCTACGTGTTGGGTGACATGGATCAAGATGGTTTTTACTTTGTGAGCACAAACTCTGCTGTGATTCTATGACTGATTTCTAATTTAATGTTTGCACAGAAGTTCATTTTTCTCTCTTTCTCTCTTTTTTTTAAAGGGAGATCTTCATGGAAGACGAGGTTTGGTTCCCTCAAACTTCCTGCAGCTCTTACCCTGGAATTAGACGCTGTGCTAACATCTCTGCTACTAATGCCAAGTCACATACACAATCAAATCAGCAGCTTTTACTGAGAAAATGTAAATATGTGTCAAATATGTGTATATATTTTTTATTTTATATGGTAGCGTTGCTTATGTTTGCTCTAGAAGGCCTTCAAAGCATGACATGTAGCCCACCACAACAATCAGCATGATGAACAATGAAGAGAAACAGGTTATAGGATAAGATTCTTTATTGATCATTTGAAAGAAAAACTCCAACTCACCTTATAGGGAAAAAAGGACAACTTTTAAAACCATGTTTTATTTAATCAAGAATATATTTTTTGTAATCCAGCAAAATTATTTCCAGATAATTTAACTTTACGGATGTCTGGTGACTTATAGCCTTAAAAATATGCACTTTTAGTCACCGCATTATGCAGACCAGAGTGTATGAATCTAGTTTGCCTTATATTGTGTTCATCTGCTTTCTGTAACATGCTTAATCTCTGATGCAAGAGGCATTAATAACATATTAAAACATTCATGTAAAAACAAAAAACTCAGAAAACTGAGTTAAAGCAACAACTGAAAGATCATGCTTCCATCAAAAGATCAGAGTTAATCATTTTCTCAATAAATGTTATCAATGTTAACATCAATCTGTTGTTTAATAGTACATTGTACAAAGTGTAAACAGGTTCAAATCAAGCGCATGAACTTAGAAATCATCCGGCTTGGTTCTTCTTTCACTCTCCTCTGCAGCTAACAGTATACTCATCCATAAAGTAGGAAACACTACACTGTGTAGTGAAGTTTAGTAGTGCTTTCTACTTTATGGGTGACAACACTGTATGTCAGTAGCTTCTGGTCACTCCCGCTCAAACTCCGAAAAACGACGGCGAAGGTGAAGGTGAAAGCTGTTTTCCACAAATTTTCAACTCAATATTATTCAACAAAAAACAAAACTACCGAAGCTTAGTGTAAAATCAAATTGATAATGAAACATTTCAATGCAAAAAGAGACAAAACGGTAAAAAAACAAGTTTTCCGAATATTAGATAAATGCGCTTGTCAAGATCTTACCAGCGTTTCGACTTCTGAAGAAGAAAGGAAACCCAGACGTGAGCGCGATCTTTTTATTAACCCTGTCTGAGCCACGTGGTCAACACAGGAAAAGCTCACGCACCCGCACATGCGCGCACACGCACACTCACTTGTGGTTAGCATGCTGAAGTGTCTGAACACATCCTTAAAGCTGAAATAAAAGTTAATTGCCATAAAATAGAATGTTTTCCATCTTTCTTGATGTTTTTGTTTTCATTATTTGGTTTGTGAACTTGTAGTTGATGTGACTGAAATTACTCATCCATTTTGTTTTGTAACTTTTGATATTTCTTCATAAATACTAAATAGTTCAATTGGCTGTTCTTTGATGTTGCAGAAATGTTTCTGTATTCATGCATTTTCAATGATCGCTTTTTTGTCAGTTTGACTGTAAAGTTAGAAGACATAGTCATGCGAAGACGAGGATGCAAATTCAAACTCTTAACCCATGAATGCATCACTGCTGCCGCCGCCTCCCTTTTAAGGAAATAACTCAGAGATGAAGCCTTGCATTGGCAGTAAATTTGGACCTTATTGATTCCAGACATCAATAATAATTTTATAATAATAATAATAATAATAGTTCCATGAAAAAAATTATCTAGAAAGCTTAAATTTCAGGAGAACCTGAGGTTTAAAAAAAAAGGATGGAAGCCATGCAGGTGTAGTATTCTGCGTTTCAGATTACAGGAAGTTCTTTGTATGTTCACCTTGTTTCTGAGAACTTCTTCACGTCTGCCTCTGTGTGTGATAGTGTGTGCGTGCATGTGTGTGGGGGGGAGGGGGTGTTGCAGAGGCTTCCCCATCCCCAAGCGAGGCGGTGCACGCTCTGCTCTGCAATGTGCATGCAGCAACAGAAACTTTGCAAACAGAGCAGAGACAGCCTTGTGTCCTCCGTTGTCACAACAACGGCAAACCTCAGAGTCACACCAAGAGAAATAAGAGGAAGTTGGGGGAGGGAGGAGGATGGGCGGCGATCAAACAGAGAAAAGATGGCTCTGTTAGAAAAGGAAAAAAAGAGAGAAGCAGTGGTGCTAAAAATATTAAAAGTGCATGAACCGACAGTAAATTTAACTTGACTCAAAGCTAAGAAAGCAAATACAAATGCAGCAAAAAATATATATATACAAAAGGATGCTCATGTTTGTCAGAATGCGTGCATGTGTGTGTGGTGTGTTCAGAGTGAACCCATGGTAGGGGAGCATGACTATGCAAGCTGCAGATTATGTCAGCACTGTTGCACCCAGAACTCTGCTTGCATCACACGTCTATTCCTGTGCAACGTGGGACTACATCCAGAATAATCAGCGCGCTGAGCTGACAGAGATAGATGGCATCAGGGACCCAGGAGCACCAAAACATCCAAGAACAGCCGTCACTGAGCACTGGATAATGTCTTATTTTTAATATTTCAATGTTTTTATTGGGATTACACACTAAAAGCAAAAGCATAATTGTAAAATAGAAAAGAATGATGTTTTTATATATATATATATATATATATATATAAATATATATATATATATATATATATATGTTTTGATATACACAGACAAATAGCACACCACAGGCTAAATCTCAAAACAAAAA
>CAEGAD010072956.1:0-12352 GCA_903067055.1 Poeciliopsis paucimaculata
GGCGTCTGCGCATAGTTCTGAACTTTAACCATAGAAAAGAGTTTTATGCATAAAGCAATTTATTGTAAACATTTTTTATAATTTACTTTTTAAAAAATTCTAAATATAAACAAATATTACTTCAATGTAAAAACATGAAATTAAATAATTTCTTTGGCAGTGCTCCCTAATGACAATGGCTATTTTTAGAAGTTGCTTCACGGGCGACTGACAATGTCCCCGTGGGCGACCGGGTGCCCGCGGTCACCGCATTGGTGACCCCTGACCTATCAAATACAGTAAAACAGTAGTCAGTTGATGAAAACGTTTTTTAAAACAAACATAAATGTACTGAATTACAAATGTATTTTTTAACTCCAGTACAGCAGATTTGGTGCTGACTGAGTTAGTGAGAAACAGTTTCTTTATTAATGATAGTAAAACTGACAAAAGTAGATTGTTTACATGTTATACATGCAAAAGCAAACTGAAATAAACCTATAATGAAAAGGTTCAAAAAGTGCAATTAGGAATGCTAAGCGGTACAAAGTACAGGAACAAAAATCCTCTTCTGCACCATGAAATATAAAAATTATCCACCCATTACTATCAATTGCATTTATTTATTTTATTCAAATTTAAGATTAAATAAAAATGATAGCTGTTGATGTGTTTGCAGAGCATTATAAGCAGGAGGTCGTGCTAGATTTTTTTGTTCTCCGCCACTTTGACTGATGGTATTTAAAAAAAAAATTGGTCATGTACTATTTTTACCTGTCAAATTATAATCATAAATAACATAGGCTATTTAGCCCCATTTTTATGTGGTTTAGTTAATATTACCTAGTAATATTATCTGCTTTATGCGTGATCCCATCACGCATAAAGCAGATAAATGTACCTAAATTTTTCTCCAAAGTGACACAAACCACGGACTGTGGCCCCAATAACTTATAATAAATTAAGCGACTCAACTTAAATTACAAGCGCTTCACCTGTTGTGGTCTGAACGCACAGTGCCTCACAAAATCCTCCTGGTCGCGTCTATAGAGAAATCTGCGCTGGTTCATCAGTCAGTTGGATCTGTTGGATCCAAACCGATCAATTGAACTCTGCGAGCTTTTTACCCTGTCCAGTCCGGGCGTGTGCTTTCAAGAAGATTAAATTTAAAAAAAAAAAATTATTTATTTATTTTTTTATGCGTGGTTTTGTTTCCCAAAATGGACAGATATGACGTCGGCCGCGCTCCTCCTGAGTGCCGCTCACCTTCTTGGTGTGGGAGGGTCACGTCTTCAGCTCCATTTGTTAAAACAGCTGGATGAGTTCAGTTTAATTCTTTGCAGCAGTGGAGTCACGTCCGCATTGGTTGTGCAGCACACTGTGCATGTTATGGTCTAATTAATTTCTGCACCTTTATATATTGCCTTAAGATAAACTACCGGCTCCTCTGTTTAGACTACAAATGGATTAGCTCAACATTGCATTCTCTTTAGTTTTCTCTGTTCTGTATGTAATATTAGTCATTCAATAGATTTTATTAACTTTTGAATGAAACCAATAGGTTCAGAGCATTTTCAAAAAAAAAAAAAAGTTAACCATCTTTTTATGCCATACTCTCACAATCTAATAAATTTATTAAAAATAAGTCCATGTCCCACCAAAAAAGTTAACAGAAATATTCTGAGATTCATGCCTATTCATGTACATGCGTTAGATTTTCTTAGTAAAACAAAATGTTAACTGTCATTTAATACCACATAAATTGGTTCAAAAAAATCCATAGTTCATCAGAAACTTGGCAAAATATTTTTAGATGTTCATACATGTGGAAGTTTTCTTTCAATGGTCCGAGTTTAAATAGGTTTTTGTTGTTTAAAATAAAAATTAACTGCCTTTTTTATAACATTTGACTGTTTTTTAAAAAATGGTGACAAAAAAATGTGCTGTTTTAGTAGATTGTAATTCACATACTTGACCACATAGTGCCGAGACATCTTCAAATTTACACACACAGTGATTAAATAAATTAAAATTGATAATACTTAAAGGCTGAAAACAGCCTTGTGACAACCGCAGAAGCACCAGCATTGCTACTCTGTTGCTACATGCTTTGAACTAGTCAATATGTGGTCACGTGTTCATGAGGCTCTCAATAGTTCCAAATGTGTCGGTGCCGTTAGTTTGAGTGGCTCCTGGTGCAATGTAACACCTTGTAACGCAATGTAACGCAAAGAAAAACACACTTTTCTTTGCTTACTTTTCCCCGTCACTTTGAGCAATAATGAACTGATTACTTCACCACATGCTTTATCAAGGCATTTGGTGACGTGGCAGGGACATTTATCGTCGTCATAAAGAGGAAAATGAGACTGACATACTTGTAGGCTACAGACTATATGTGCTAAATAAGTATCTATGCAATACACAGATCAATCTAGGCATTTCTACAGTGTTTTATAACGTTATGCATGTAAAAGGAAAAAAATAAACTGCAGTGACACTTTATAATAAGTTCTTTCCAATATCCTTTGCATGCTAGTATGGGAGTGCTAAACCTTATTGTCTGTACCAGCAATTAGCTTACCTTCACATCTACATCCTACAAGTTGTATATTTCAAAAAATATCCAGAAATTGCAGATAGAAAATAAGTGTCAGAGTTAATATCTGTAATGTCTGGATAATTAAATTAAAGAAGTTTGAAATGACTGAGAAAAATATGTAGTTGTTTTGACTGAAGAACTGGGATGATTTCATTTCTGTAGAAGACAATCCATTTTTTTCAATGTGAAGTGAGTATTTGGCTCTGTAACAGTTATTATAAAACTAATTCATAAATTATAATGTTTGAGTAAAATTTTCTTGTTATAATCATATTAGATGACAAAATAAGTTTTTTTAAACGTAAAATAAAACACTTTAATAAAGAGGTACATTTATTATCACTTATACTGTTCCAAATTTTCACATTGGGCTGTTGTAAATGAACATTTTAGTAATCGAGTAATCTATCGATTGTTCTTACGATTAATCAAATAAGAAATTGATAAAATAAAATATTGGTAAATCTAGCATAACACCAGTGTTACTATTGGATATCAACATCAGTCCAGTTTTTCATACTTGAGCATCCCTAACCATTACAACAGTGTACATCCCTATCCTAGGGGCTAAGCTGTCTGGGGCTTCATGGCCCTCGTAGGGTCACCCAAGGCAGATGGGTCCTAGGTGAGGGACCAGACAAAGTGCAGCCCGAAGGCCCCAATGATGAGGAAAATCCTTGGATTTTTGTGTTCCCTCACCCGGACGTGGGTCACTGGGGCCCCACTCTGGAGCCTGGCCTGGAGGTGGGGCACGTTGGCGAGCGCCTGGTGGCCAGGCTTTTACCCATGGAGCCCGGCCGGGCTCAGCCCGAAGAGGAGACATGGGTCCCCCCTCCCATGGGCCCACCACCTATGAGAAGGGCCAAAGGGGTCGGGTGGAGTGTGGGATAGGTGGTGGCCGAGGGAGGGGGTCCTAACGGTCCGATCCTCGGTTGCAGAAGCTGGCTCTTGGGATGTGGAATGTCACCTCTTTGGTGGGGAAAGAGCCGGAGCTAGTGCTTGAGGCTGAGAGGTTCTGGCTAGAAGTAGTCGGTCTCACCTCTACGCACGGCTCTGGTTCCGGAACCAGTCTCCTTGAGAGGGGCTAGACAACTTCCACTCTGGAGTTGCCCTCGGTATGAGGCGCCAGGCAGGAGTGAGCACACTTGTTACTATCGCACTACATTGTCTCATTAGGAAGTTATAAATCTTCATGGTGGTATTTTAACAACCAGCTGGCAGATCAAGGAGGCAGAGTTTCCCGCTGAGAGTTGACCCTGCAGGACATTGTTATCTCTGCGCTTCAGGGAGGCCTTCTGAGATGGAATCAGACTAATACAACAGCACAGAAACATTATTAAATGCTAAGACAAAACTAGAGAGATTAAAGCATATAAGGCAACAACATTATAAAATAAATGAAACAACAAATATTTGATAATATATACAATTTACCCAACACTATCATTAGCCAGAAACTTAAGGAACCTCTGAGGCCGCCGGGCCAGGGGCACAGCCCACACAGCAGTGCTAGCTCTTGTGCGACTCTCAGGCTTGAGGGAGGGCATCCAGTTTTTCAAAATAAAATAATGGAGGGAGCCCAAGTTTTATAAAATTTTTGGATTGAACCTCTAACACAAAATTTCATCTTCTCTAACTTAAGGAACAGGGTCAGATTTTTTTAACCAAAAGAAGCCTTGGGTGGGTGTTCTGATTTCCATGCTAATAATAATCTTCTTCGGACGAGGAGAGTTGAAAAAGCCAGTACATTTTTATAATTGTGTATTGATATTCCCTCCTCTGGAATTTCAAATATTGGCAATTCAGCACTGGGCTGGATACCTATTTCGAAAGCTTCAGATAGGATCTGAAAAATTGTGGACCAGAAGTTACACAGTTTGTTACAGGTCCAGAACATGTGAATTAAATTTGCTGCAGCTATATAGCATCTCATTACTGTATTGAGTGATGAGCTGCTATTATAAATTTTGGAGATGAGACCCTTACATTGTATTGGAGTTTGCAAAATTATGTCTATCCCTCCCTTTAGGGGTAAGTTGGGAAAGCAGGGGCTAATGTTATGAACAAAGTCACAAATCTGGAGATATCGAAAGAGGGAGGAACGCTGTAAACTAAATTTAGAGGAAATGGCATCAAAAGTAGCGAAAATACCATCGGGATTTTGTGACTTGAAAAATTAGCAAAGAAGCCTCACCAATTATGAGCGATCGACCACTCTTATTCAAAGCCAGATGACAGTAAAAATATTTGGGACGTTGAGGATAGATTTGGCTTTAGATGAACAGCGGAAACTCCATGTCAGTATCCATAGACTCCATGTCAGTATCCATAGGTAAAGGAGATCTGAGAGATTTTTAAAGATCTCATCAATGCAACTTGCTTACTCGTGAAACAGCAGCTAGTGTTTCGTGGAAATGATGAGAGCATGGGCTGTGCTTATCATGACAACTATGTTGAACTCCTATGTGTCTTTACTGAGAAAGATGACAGGCTAGCAAGACATTTGGAGACATTTACTGTATTCTCTCTTGAATACTGAATGATTTAATTCATTATAAATGATATTAAACAGAAAGTCGGTGCAGCCTCATTTTTTGCAGTAGAAGAATATGAGACCACAGATGTCACAAGCAAATCTCAGATCTCAGGTTAATGGACATTGAATATCGTTTTGCATGCATCAACACTCTGTTAAATTAATACTTGATTTGACAGCGTGGAGACAGTCGGTTAGAGATAAACGAAGACGTGTGTTGTGTAACATTCTTGATGACATCAGCAATCAAATGAAGACTAGGTTTAACCATTTCAAAGAACTTGCTTTTCTTGGTTTGGTGGATTGCGCAAAATTCAGTAAAATGGCAACATTTTGATGACACAAAATTAAGGAGCCTGTCAAAGTATGCTAAGTTCTTTGACTTTTTCAGACTTAAGTCTGATCACATTGGACTGTGTAGCAAAGAACCCCCAAAACAAAACAAAATTCTGTGAGGGACGAATGCAAATCTCATGGACAGCTTCTCAACTTTTTGGCCAGGAAGGATGTTATTGCAACTGTTCCTGAGGTGACAAAGTTGTTCCAGTTCTCACTGTATCAGTGGAGCAGTCATTCTTAACACTGAAAAGACTCAAAACATACAGCTAGAACAGGACCGTTCATAGAAGGCTTTCTTCCCTGCCAGTGATCTCTATTGAGACGGAATGACTTTTAAAACAAAATAAAAAGGACTTTTACCAGAAAGAGACGGATATTTTTGTGCAGAAGGAGCTGAGTATGGACTCCATTTATAATGAATATTTTTTAATGAATGTGCGTTTTGTGGGCTATAGCTTGTATGTGTAAAGAATGCAGAAAGTAAACATAACCCACAAACTGCTGTGTCAGATTAGCTAATAGCAGTAGCTAATCACTTAATCGCAAAATAAACATTAAGCCTGCAATAGACTGAATGTTCTGTTCTTTGTGTGAGAAAGATTTGGTGTTGAATCCTAAAAGTGGCATTGTTATTAGTTGCTACGGCAATTAGTCTGTGTGTAGCTAGGCTGACACAGAAGGCAAGAAAGAAGTAGTTTTGAGTTGTACTTCAACAGGTTTTTCTGATTTATTTTCATTTCCTGTGGAGGATAGCACTAAATCAATAATACCTAAGTTTCTTTGAGTTACCGGAATTGTTCAGTTCTTTGTGCTTTTACCTGCACCAAGTTGTGGAGCTGGTCTGATGGGAGCTAGCAATAGGTTGCAAAGTAGCGACTGAATGTTTTGCACAGTAGCATTCCGATAATAAATGGAATGCTGCCATGCCTAATTGTCATTAGGCATGGTACTACTAGGGGTTTAATGGTACACAAAAATCTCAGTTTGGTATGAACTTATGTTTTAAAGAGAATCTATCCATCCAGCCATAATTTCTTCTAATAAATGTAATGTTCTAATAAAAATCTAGAACTTAAATATATGGGATCGTTCTAAAACAATAACATCTTAATAATAATAAGAATAATGCATTTTATTTGCCAGTGCCTTTCATAACACCTAAAAACACTTTACAACATTACAAAGTGTTCAGTGTTGTTCAGGAATTTGTAGGTTGTGCTTATATTTGAGAATAAATTTTTTTTAAATTACTTTGGATTGGTTTTGTAATACAAATAGTCTAGTTATAATTGACAGCACCAATATGCAAATGTTGTAATTGCATCATTCAGTTTATGTAGAAGCTGAAATAAAACTGATCATACTTGATGACATCAACTTTGAAGAAACCTCTACCACTTTTCTACTGCTCTCTGATTTCAGGATGAATTCTCGAAATGGAAAAAGTATCACTCAGAGAAAGAAATCCCAAAAGTGTTCATCTTCTGAGGATGAAAATAACTACGCAAAGATAGCATGTGGAGGGCCACGACGACAGGCCACTGTCAACATAAGTTATAAGGAAGATGAAGACATAAATACAGATTCCGATGATTTAGTGGAGGTTTTGGGTGAAGATGTTCCAATGCCTGAGGAGGAAGAATTTGAAACAATTGAAAGAGTAATGGACTGCAGGTTAGGACGAAAAAGAGGTAAGATCACGTCTTTACCTAATCAATACAGTATATTCTGACTCTGTTAGGTTTAACGAATGAATATAAATATTGAAGGTTAGTTGGGGAAATTTGGTCCAGTTTGGTCCAGACTGCATGTTTCCTTTGAGGAGTCCTGTGCAGTTTTTTACTTCTCATCTATGAAATTAAATAAAAATCCAAGTGAGGGTGATTCTTAGATATTTTCCCTGATGTGATAAATTTTTGGTTTTCAGCAACAGGAAGTTCAACCACCGTGTATGCTGTAGAAGCAGATGGAGACCCCAATTTTGACTTTGATTCAAATAAAGAGACTGGCGAGGTTCAATATTTCATTAAGTGGAAAAACTGGGCACACATCCATAACACTTGGGAGACTGAGGAAACACTAAAGTTGCAGAATGTCAGGGGCATGAAGAAACTGGAAAACTTCAAAAAAAAGGAACAAGAGAAAAAAAAATGGTAAGTGGCTCTTTATTTGGGTTTTCTTTACAGTACTGCATCTGACACTTTGCACTTGATAATGTATGGCTTGGATGCATCTGCTCCACCATGGAAACCCATTCCATCAAGCCTTGTGTACCGTTCTTAATAATAATAATAAGAATAATGCATTTTATTTGCCAGTGCCTTTCATAACACCTAAAAACACTTTACAACATTACAAACACAAATTAAACAGTAAAAAAATGGCTACAAGACACAAAACCACAAAATAACTACACAGTTAAAGTGAGAGCTTTTGAGTTGTGCTTTGAAGGTCAGAAGAGGGTCAATATTACAGATGTCAGGGGGAAGAGCGTTCCAGAGTTGGGGAGCAGAGCAAGAGAAGGCTCTTTTCCCCTTGATGCTGAGACGGACAAGAGGGCACACTCAGGTGGATGGAAGAGGAAGAACAAAGAGAACATGAATGGGTGGTAATGTGCAGAAGGTCAGACGGATAAGGAGGGGCAAGGTTGTGAAATGAATTGAATGTAAAGAACAGGATTTTAAATTGAATTCTGAAAGAAACAGGAAGCCAATGAAGTTGTTGTAAAATTGGAGTGATGTGGTGAAATGAGGCCGTTTTGGTAATGATGTGAGCAGCAGAATTTTGAACCAGTTGAAGTTTACGGATTGATTTACGAGGCACCCCATAAATCAAATTAGTAAAACTAATTGGTAGGTGTAAAATGGTGAGCTGCACTTTTGACAATCTACCAGTTTTAGCGCTGTGGGACACAGGTGCACAGACTACAGTGATAAATTACAATTGGAGGGTGGAGCACTTACCACAGGGGGGTAGTTGAGCTCTTAGGATCAGAACCATTAAATGGGCTTGCTGCTAATCAAACAGAAATATCATTTATATGGTGGATTCCCAAAGAGTTTAAACTTATTGGGGTTAAAAAGTCCAGCTCCTGCCTTTTAGTGCTTGTGCTCGTCTCTAGTAACCCAAATGTGGCTGAGAATCTTGTTATCGGGTACAATGTGACAGAGGAAGTCATCAGAGCAATTGAAGCAACAGGGTAATAAAAATTATATTGCTAAGATAGTGAGCAGTGCTTTTGACATTGATGTTGGATCTGCAAAGACTGTTATCCAGTTAACACAGACATTCCAGAGCCCTTGAAAGGAGATTAAAGTAAAAACAGGATGGAGTAAAGTTATCCTAGGCTCTGATGAAACTAGCCATTCGCTGTCGAACTCACATCCAGGCTGATGAGCACACTCTAATGCTGTTTTGTCCTACTCTGAACACCAGCATCCCAGAAGGACTTCATATGCAAGAGTTACTGTTTAAAGTGAAAAGAGGCAACTCAGTCTTGGTCCCAGTATCTGTCACCAATACCACAGGTCATAATGCAACTTTAAAACCATGTATCATTCTGGGCCACATTAAGGTGGTAAAATATTTGCAAGCACAATACTGTAAAAAGGACAACTGAAAAACCTGCAGTCAGTAAAATTAACAATAAGATTCTCAGTACTCTAAATTTTACATGAGTCAAGTAAATCTCACAGCACTGCCTAAATCAAATAAAATGTCTGTATGAAACATACATTCAAAGTCAAACGCAGGCTACATCAAAGTAATTCTGCAGAACACAGAAGGAGGCAGAGGAGATCCATAATTTTTTCAGAGATTAGCTGTCTTGTGTTAGGACAGCGAAAGTTTTAATACATATCAAAAATCTTTTCTTTTTTTAAATTACATGCTACAGCTTTAAGCAGAGGTTCGGCGTGAGAGTTCACTGCAGGTGTAGCAAAAACGGTGCTATGTCTGTAAGATATCACTACTGGTAACGCATACTGGCGGTTCAACGAGGAACAGAACCAGCATCTTAGCTGGTTCTGTTCTTAGGTTCACAGCAAATCATTTGAGGACCATGCTGAATATGTAAGAGCAGTCTTGCAAAGTCACCACGCTCGAAGACTTAAATTATTTTTCATGTTATTTGCTTAGCTTTCTGATCATGATGCTAATCTGGGTGAGTGTTGGTAGATGGCCATCAGGTTTTTTCCACGTTGCCTTACACTCAGGCTGGCCTTAAGTGAGAGCTGATATGTAAAGGTTTTACTTTCCTTGTTTACAGATGTCTCTGTAAGTTGGTATCTGCTTTAGTGGCTGCTCCGAATGTCCTTTTTTCCTGCATTGAGCCTAGATGTAGCTAAACTTCGTCATGTGCTTGTTTTTTAAATGTCACATTAGATTTGTTGTGTTTATGCATTTTGATGTGCTTCACCCCAGGGTAAATTTCCACCGCAACACGCAAACTTCCCTGTTCACTGTCAGCGTTATAGTTCCACACCACTTAGGATTTACTCCTGCGCGCTTGCACAGTGTGAAGGAAAAATGAGACAGCTGCACACGCAGGCAGTGAATAAGACACCTTTGTGAACGTGATCGGTGGCTGATCGATCAGCACACCTCTACTAAGAACATGACAAGTGATGCAGATCTTAGTTTCCTGACCTGCCAGCAGTGATATGAGTGATATTTGGGATCTTCATGTACATTTAGATCATTTCACTAGTGAGCAGCAGCTTGCAGTGAATACAATGCTCATAGAGGAGTGTAAAGCTTTTGCCAAAGATGAAAATTGATGATGGTTGTATTCCCAGTCTTCGCATGCACATTACTTTCAAAGATCAGACACCAAGTCAAAAGACCTACATTAAGTGTGCCAAAACCACTGCATCAGGAAGTAAAAACCTGATGCACTGGTTTAGGACCTGATAAACAGTGCCTGGGTTACACAATCAAAATCATCCTATTCTTCACCGTTAGTCTGTGTGAGGAAAAAGTCAGACAAGCTCAGACTTTGTGTAGATTATTGAGAACTTAATCGCAAATCAGTACTTGACAGACATCCTATTCCCAGAATACAAGATATGCTGGACAGCCTTACAGGTAGCTCCTGGTTTACAGTATTGGACCAGGGAAAGGCTTATAATTAGGGGTTTTTAGATGAGGACAGCCAGCCACTCAGCATTTTTATTCCATGGGCTTTATACCAGTGGACTAGAATCCTATTTAGACTCTGTTCAGCCTTAGCAGAATTTCAGAGTAGCCTGGAGGAGTGTCTGTGGAGTTTGTGTGATAATGTCTGCCCACCTTACCTTGATGACTATTTGGTTCACAGCAAATCATTTGAGGACCATGCTGAATATGTAAGGGCAGTCTCACAAAGATAGCAGAAACATGGGCTTAAACCTACTGCTAAATAGTGTGAACTATAATACTCATAAATAGGCCTGTCACAATAAAATTTTTTACTGAATTATTGTCTCAAAAACTGTTGCGATAAATGATAATATTGTTTCAACTGCTTTAATAGAAATGATGTAATAATGCATGCAATTTCTTGCCAAAGATAGTTTATTTTCAAAAGAACACTCAACACTGGAATTAATAAACAAAACAACCAAAAACAAAAATAAAATGGATTCTCAGTCTCCATTAACAAAAATTGTACTTGAATAAACACTAAACAACATAAAGCCAAAGTGGAAATGAATACTGCATTCAACCTAAAGAGTGCAGATTATGAAGTCTGTTTATTATATCGCCCTTCAGTAATCATTAGATTTAAATGGAGAAGATGGGCATATCCGACTACCTAATGCAATAGTTCACACTACACAATTTTTTCCCCCCAATTTTCCCCTTACGAAAATCTTAGAACGTTGGGCGTTCTAAGATTGCCGCTTGCGATTTTGTAACCGATCATTCTGTAGTGTGTTACGGTAGATCGTCGTGGCCACTCTGGTCTAAATCAGGGGTTTTTCTTGACTGGGAGTGTTAACACAGCCTGTTGAATGTAACAGGTAGCCAATCAGAAGGCGCAGATTCCCCTCCGTGCTTTCTGAGGGGAAATTACTGAGGGGAATCCCAAACAACTGACACGCTGCAACCCGAAGTCCAGCGGACATTGGAGATGACGTGGAAACATTGTTTAGTCAACATTTCATGCAAAGAATACAAAAATGACAAGGGGAGGAGTCATTTCTTGTCCCCTTGTCATTTCTGTGACAAGGGGACAAATTGTCCCCTCCCGCAGTTGATAAACCCAGTAACTTTTCAGCTGTTCTTTGTTATCGTGACATAAATGGGTTATAATGATTTTCATTCAGTCAGCCTGACACTAGCCACATGCGTTGCAGGTAGATTGGAATAAAGCACTAATTAATGCCTGGTTATAAAATTAGTTAACTGGACTAGTCGCCATTATTTTGTGCCCATTGTTGGACACCACACGGAACGATCGAACCTGATCGAACCGTTATACCTAGGATTTCTGTATGCTAGTTTGTGGTCTCTCAGGTTTTGAAAATGGGCCGACAATCGGCAGACAGCTCTAAGATCGTGTAGTGTGTGCTGGGAATTACACTAAAGAAATGAGGAAGGGAGGGTCAGTGAAAGCACTGGAGTTGAGCCTTTTTTCATTCAGTGTCATCAATAGAAAGAGAAAAAGGCCGGAAGAAACGATAAAGCTAATTAAAATGAGGTCGATAGTTTTAATTTATCGTGGGATTAATTGATTTATTGTTTAAGCTTGTGAGTAGGCTTGCGACAAGCCTACTCATAAAATAAACTAGTAAATTCGGTCTCTCTCTCTCTCTCTTACACACCCACACACACAAGCTGCAAAGTGGGGTGTGCAATATTATTCAGCCCCTTTACTTTCAGTGCATCAAACTCACTCCAGAAGTTCAGTGAGG
>CAEGAD010072957.1:0-22591 GCA_903067055.1 Poeciliopsis paucimaculata
ATATATATATGAGGTCTAAATTTTTACTTTAAGTTTCAAGTCTATGCACATTGTAAGTTCTAAAAGCAAAATAAGATGACCTTAAAATTAAGCCGCATGTAAAACATCTGCTCTTGTATGTTAATTAGCACAGGGGTGTCCAAGTTTAGTCCTCAAGAGCTGCTATTATTCAACTAATGATGCATCTCTCACTCCGGCTTCCTCCCGCAGTCCAAAAACATGACTGTCAGGTTAATTGGGTTCTCTAAATTTTCCTTCTCCTTCTCTGTGAGTGTGTGTGTATGGTTATTTGTCCAGTCTGTTGCCCTGCGACAGACTGGCGACCTGACCAGGGTGTACCCTGCCCCTCGCCCAAAATGTTTCACTGGAGATTGGCAACAGCACCTCCCCACCCCCCACTAGGCACAAAGGGGTGTACAGAAAATTGATGGATGGATGATGCATCTCTCCTCCAACACACTTGAGTTAAATTCCCTCATCACTGGTCATTTGGATTTCCAAAGGCCTGTTAATAAGTCAGTTTGATTCAGCTGTAAGGACAAAACCAAAACTTGCAGAATTGTTGTTGGGCAGAGTTGAACATCTCCATCCAAAGTCCTCCTGGACTTTGAGATGCTGCGCCATGACCTTAAGATAGCCTAATAGAGCAGCTGCTTTTTCATAGTTGTTCAAAATGGTTGGAATAGCTTTTTTCTCAGTAATTTAAAAACTGATTTTTGTATTTTTTATGATTATCTTTAAAGCAAAAAAAGAAAGAAGGAAAGAAAAACCAGAGAATCTGCAATGGGACAGATTTACTTTTGTTACAACACTGTACTTTAGGATACTTTCAGTCATTCTTATACAATTCATTTCACAGAGTGTTCTGCGCTCCTATGACTTGAATAAAAAGCAAATTACTTAGCAGGTCACATTTAATGCTGATGTATTGTGTTGAACTTTCTGGTACATCTAGGTGCCAGACTTCTTTCATAAATATAATCCAATAGGACCACGAAGGATTGTCACAGGAAGAAAATGTGCTTTAAAAAACTCACAAAATGAGAAAGAAGCTTGTGCTACAAGCACACTGGAGATTTGAGTGAAGTGGTAAAGTCACAACTCAACTAATGAATGTGAAATAATGATGTGAAAAGACGATCCCACAGTAATGTGTCTTGAGGCCCAATAACCACCACTTCTCACAGATAGATGTCATAATCGCTTCCAACATCCACAGAGATTTCTTCCAGTGGGTTCTTATTAGGCTCTGAAGATAAGAAAGAACGCAAATTGTTTACACAATAAAACCTCTAGCAACCTGGATTTGTAAGGAGAAAACTGCAAAAAATAGAAAATGGGCCAACAGAAATTGCTTCTTGGTCGTCGATTTAAAAAAAAAAAAATTTTAACAGTCATCATAATGGTTGGACTGATTGTATTTTACTGTCGCAGAATAACTTTTTTTGGAATTGTTGAACTGAATATTGCCTTTTAGCTTGTTAGAGCTAACTTACAAAGTTAGAGGCTTTGCCGGCAGGTGTCTGTGAAAAGTCCCTACTAATTTAAAAATAGCAAAGTTAACCTTCTCTGCAAGGTGGGTTAAGCAACATCTGCAGAAATTGTGTTGTCTCTTATGTGCTATGTTTAGTCTAATTACCCAACATTCTGCAAAGGTAATAAAGATAGATACAGATTATGTCACCAAGGCTTCATTTATTTTTTTTTGGCAACAATCACATTGAACAAAAAAAGATGGCCTATTTGACACATGGGCATTCCCCCATTTTTTGCTCTGTTTGACCCACTAGCAGACAATGTTTAGCTGCTGCTTAAAATAAGCTGGTTAAAAATCAAAAACGTTATTTCTCAAACAGGAAATGTAGAGCTACTAGACCTTTCTCTGCTTCTCACTATCTTACTTATGATTTGTGTTTTACAATTCTTCAGCAAAATAAGAGAGTTATAGGTTGTTATCATCAATAACTGATAGCAGTTATTACCAGCAAGGGTGGCGCAACCAGCTATGTTTAGGGGAAATTATATTAACATGCAAGATAAGTTTCTTAGTAAATAAAATCCTAATTTTAAAACACTGTCTTTCCTAACATTTTTTAATTGAAAGAGGTTTGATCAACTGAAGCATTTAAGTGACAAAAAGAATAATCAGAAAAATATTAATAGCACTGTACCTTCTATCCCAGTGAGACACTGCTCAACAATCAACAATCACGGTACTAACATCAAAATCTGCATTCCTGCTTTCCTCAGTTTTCATATCTGGTTTTTATATGTTGACTTTTCACAGTGCCACTTAATAATTTTCTGCATTATTCAAGGTCCTAAGAAAAGCTTTTGTTGCAACATTAGTATTCAGAATCAGCAACCTTCTCAAGCCATTTTCTCTTACAGCAATGCATTGTAAATGTGATGTCTTGCATTCCTCCTACATACTTCGTAACAAGGCTTCAATTGCGATTCAATGCACATTTCGCACATTATTGTTTGATATATTTTATATCTGTGTCCCTTTAGAGTTTACTATCTCCTATATGTGTTTAAACTCTTTAGCCTGTAAACATTTACTATGCCGCGCATGATCATAAACATTGCAGCTGTCCATTCGATGGGCCTGCATGAACCTGGGAATACATTTAATGGTTTTAAAATAAAGAATTGTGTTTCCCTTGACATTTTGCAGCACTTCAATTCATCTCCCCTTCGCCATGTCCATACTAATTTAAATGACTTTGGTGGGTGATTTAAAAAAGGTGAGTTCTTCTGTGTAAAACATTTGCTGGATCAAAACTATCTTTCCTTATACCCGCAATGTTTAAAGTCCATTTATTTCAGAAACTTTATCACTAAATGAAACATATTATATAGATTAAGCACACAGACTGCCGTTTTCCGGCCTTTATTTCTGTTAATTATGATGATTTTCCACTTACAGTTAATGAAAACTGCAAGCGAAAAAATTAGGATATTACATCAGACCAATAAAAAAAACTTTTATAATACAGAAATGTGGGTTTAATGAAAAGTATGTTTGCTACTAATTTAAAAGTTATAAGACTTTCTGATGACGCAGAAACTATCTAATGTATTGAATATGACTGTAAACCTAAGGGGGCATTATTTAAGTTCCCCAAAATATCCAATTCAACCTATCTAGGTTTCTATAATTTCACTTAAACAGGAAGTTTTTGGACATTATATAAACGCTGAATTCTCCTCTCTAAAGTCTAGACGGGTGAAGATTTCAATCAACGAGCCTCTAAGGGAGACATTTTCTGCTACACAGAGTTATGTTGCTGTCATCTTCACTGCTGTCTCACATCCCAAAGGATGACTTCAGTTTTCATCTAGGTAAAAAAAACAAAAAAGAAAGAAATTGATTTGTAAAAATCCCTCTGCTTGATCGTCATATGTGATGTTTGTTCAGGTGGAACAAGGAATCCTGCTTCCACTGGATGATTGGCTGTTTTGTTCACGCATCACAAGTGTTACCTCGGTGTGCAGATGTTTGGCCAAGCTGGCAATTTAAATCCAGCCAATACTTTGGCTCTCTTATTATATTCATACCAGCTTATTAGTCTACTTTTCTGTAGCTTATTCCAACAGCCAGGGGATAGAACTTTACAGGTCACTAGTGCATTACAGAGACAGTAATCATGCACAAAATCGCTAAAGTTAAAAGTTAATTGGGAGCTGTTTTTTGTTAAATGTATGTTTAGTGATTTGGGAGTCAGCACACATGTACATAAAGAACATGCAAAGGCGGTAGCCTGCAGTTCTCAGTTCTGGAGTCACCATTATCTAGCCCTGGCTCTTATTGTCCTTTGGCTCTTGTCTATGTTTTCAGTTTCAAATAGCCACTTGCAGAGCAATGTGGTAAGTGTCTTAAGATACATTCTGACAGAAGTGGAGGTCATTGCTAAGGCTATCTTTGCAATGAAAGATAGCCTTAGCAATCTTTCCAATATGTGTGGCAATTATATTATATTATATTTTTATTTCTGGGCTGTTGAGAAACAGCCAACTTTAATTTCAGCCTTTTTCATGTGGACAGCTACTTGTCTTAATTCATGACAATAAATGAATTTGAATACAGCTTAAAGTTAATAATTAATGCAATTATTAACTTCATCTTATTCATCAGATTTTATACCTGATGAATAAAACCTGATGAATTTTATTCAACCATTTTTTACCCATGGTTGAAGGTCGATATCAACGTTTTGCAAAAATAGTTTGGTCATACTTTAAACTCTCCTATATCACTTTACGTTTAAAAAAAAAGATCTTTGTTGCCTTCAAGTGAGCTTTTAGAGTTTCATTTTGAATCTTTCTTTTGTGTGTTTGGCACTCCACTGTTTGCATTAAACTGTGAAATGTGCAGAGAAAGAAGCTTTAACAAATTGTCACAAGAGATGATGCTGTAAGCAAAATGCAGATTAAAAAGTCCCCTGTCATCGCATTTCTCTTTTACAAGGTTCGAGCAAAGAAAGACAAACACACAAGGGGAAGCAAATACTGCACCATTTAATTTATAACCGAATGTAATGGGGCTTTTGGGAACTGTAGCCTTAGCTTTGAATAATACTCCTACCTCTCACATGAGACAGGAGGTACACTTGCTGTGTATGTATGCTGGGCTCATTTGTGTGAACTAATGATGCTATTAAATGCTGTATCATTAGCCTATGATGCAGCGTATTAATATAATAAAACCCTGCATGAGTTTTTGTCTGTACGAGTGATCAAGCACTGCAGCAAAGCCAACTGGAGAGAGATAGAGAGCCCAGGCCAGTGGCTAATAGAGGGCAATATGTAGCATTGATTAGACATGTCTGAGGGAAAAACCACATTGACAAATGCAATAGATACAAAGTGAACCATTTCTGTTTAGGTTGAGATCTTTTGTAACAGGTCTTTGGAAGTGCCCACAACTTACAATGTGACAGAGTGTACTTGTAGAAGCCTGAGGGCAATCGTTAAATTAAATGTCAAAAAGTTTGATGAAAAAACAAAAGTAATTGGATTTGATGAAATATTTTTCTTTCATGTCTCCTTTATTTGATGATAAATCATTTCAGAGAGAGAAGCCTCAGACAAAATGGACACACAAGCACTTTCAACATTTTGGTCAGGAACTTTTCTGTGCTTTGATATCAGATATTCATCTGTTTTTGGTCCCAGTCTTTCGTCGTCTCTGGACTCATTTTCACCTTGCTAGTTAAAAACATCTGAAGACCTTTTTTTTTTTTTTTCATGACGCTCGCGGAGCGTCTGACTCTCTGAACTCCGCAGGTAGCGCTGCATCTTTGAATGTTGAAAGAGATTTCAACCAACTACAAGTTGAGCTGTAGGCATATCTGCTTAAGAAAATAGTCCAGATGGACCAGCACATGTTGATTAAAGTGTTTCTCTACACAGATGGCAATATGGTTCCAGAAAATTCTCAAAACTCTTGGTCCATGCAGTCTTTAAGAGCTGTGCATCTCTCATCATTTCTTCTGAAGGACTCAGTCTTGCAGGGATGCTCTTGTTAAATCTAAAATATCACTTACCTGCTGCAAAACAAGTTTTGTTCAAAAAGGTTCCCAAATTATGGTGCCATTTTTTGTGAAGTCTGCTTCTTCATTGGTTTTATGAATTATACATTGCGTAGTTCTGTCCAAAGTTCAAAAAGATGCATTCTTATCACATATTGCACATTTAACTTCATTCAATGTCTTGTAAAACTATTTATACCATCACCCCTTTGGATTGTGTAACTTTACAATCACAAACTTCAGAGTCTAATTTAAATGTAATTTGACAAACCCTTATCAAGTATGGCAGTTATAAAGTGAAAGGAAAAGCATATAGCTAAATATAGAAAAGGATATGGGGTAAGTCTCCTTTACTGTTCCATCTCCAAATAAAATTAAGGACAAGTAATCATCAACAGGAGACACATATCTAGATATAAAAGCCCTTCTGCGTGTAATTTAATCTAGGTGTAAATACAAATAGGCCACAGATGTTTGGTAGACAACATTAGTAAATGAAGACCAAGGAAGAGAACAGATAGGTTAGTGCTAAAGTTGTAGAGAAGTTTATTTTGGAGTTGGAATATAAAATCTCATGGAGCAGTTTTCAGTGCAAACCAACAGTGACATGACCACCCTAACCTCATACTGTGGGGATTTTTGAGTTGAGCTTGCATTTCTCCTGTGCTTTCACAGGAGAAAAGCACAAGGAGAAAACCCTTGTGCTTTCACATAATGTAAGTACACATTATGCATACTCACATAATGTGTGCCTTATGTGACCACACATTAAAAATGCAATCTCTCATATATGATTCTGGTCTTGGCCAAATCTGTTTTCATAAGCATCGGGATATAAGCATAATCTTGGTTAAAAAAAAAAGGTTGGAAATTTGTCATGACTTTTATGTAGACCCAAACTGAATTAGGTTGAGTAAGAAGCATCTTTGTATACTAACTGTAACTTTTCAATTCATTAATAAATGCTTATAGAGCAGCTCAGATTATTGTACTGTAAGAAAAAAAATTCCACAGTAACCGCCGGAGTCTCTAAGGTGCAGTAAATCCTGTGTTGGTGGAAAGTCACTGTCATGGTAATGAAGCAATTAGCAAAAAGGTTATTACTACTGCAGCAGAGAGAGTAGGTGGAAATGATGAACCCTCTTGAGAACACAACTGTTCGGAAAGGGTCACAACCATTCAGAGAGCTGGTATTTTCTTTCCCCATGCCTGTGGGGGGTTATTGAACTTCATACACCTTTATTTAGAAAACTAAGTAGAGTAATTAATGGAACAAAGCCTCAAAGGCCAGAAATTATACTCTCGCCTCCTTCTGTTTTTCCCTTTTTTTTCTTTTCTTTTTTTAAAAATCTTGAATAGGCAAAACAATTCCCATAAAATCTGCAATCCACTTTAAGGCACCCGTAGAATAAGCATATCATAAATCCTTCAGGATTGCATCGTTGGGTAAATCTAGAAATTATACAACCACATGGCTTTTAGTTTTTGGTTGAAGTATTTTTGAAAGCACCACAGTAGATACAGATATTTATATATACTTATCATGGGCACATAATGTTCATTTTATTGTTTTAGTGATTTATTTCAACCTACTTTTTCCAGAATGGAATGATTATGCAAGTTATGTATACATATTCTTAATGAAGAACTGGAAATCCAAACCAGGTCAAACTTTTATTTACATGTTCAAATATACCCACACACCTAACCATCCTTGGATAATTGTCCCCACCAACAGCAATGTTCTCTTCAACTTGCTGCAGAGAAACTAGTAACTATAACATTACTTACCCGGAACTTTAGGTGTAAGTTAACTGTGGGCATAGAGGAATTACAAATCCAGAAGAGGGGCTAAATATATCATGGGAAAGTTGATTTTCTATGCTAGGCACCTAAAATTTTACATCTGTCCAAATATTATTTTACAGGAGCGTTTTTAAAAAAAAAAAAAAATTTATTATTATTATTATTATTATTTTTAATTATTATTATTATTATTTTTTTTTTATGTGATACATTCTCGCATTATAATGGAAGTTGTAATTTTGCCAATTGTGCAGCTCCATTTTGGGTATATTTCTGTCTGGATATTTGACAGCTCTTCTATGCATAATTAGGAAAATTGACTGTTTCATGACATGTCCAAAGCTATAAGGATGCTTTAAGGCATCCATTCAAAAAACCCTGCTTTTATTGTTTATTTTACTAAATAAAATAATTTTTATTAAATCACATTTTGTTGTAAATGTCATCTTGAAGTAAAAACAGATACATGAACTGTATGAATTTTTAATTTTAAAAATTAGATAAAAAAATAAATTTCATTGTTGTAATTTCTTGTTCAGCATGGATTCATTCGAAACCACTTATTTGGCAAAGGCAATAAACTCCTTTCAAAATACTTTGATATAAATAATAAGTGGGTAGACACTAAATCAGTTGTTTTTATTTACAGCTTTTATGGTTTATGCACATTTAACTATCTCAGTTAGAACTGAGAGCAACATTGATTTGCCACTCAGATTTAGAGAAGAATATGAAGAAAAATAAAGCAATTTCTGCTCAATAGGTGGCACTGTGGCCCATATTTTAAACGTGAAGTGTCTCTGTTCTCACACACATGAATCTGACATTACACAGTGAAACTTTGAGCTATTTGAATGCTATGACATTTTTCTCATTTATCTGTTTGTGTATCCACAGGAGGTTGCTGAGTGGACAACTTTTCTGAGCAATCCTGCAAGACAAACACACCGGAGAGCAGCCAACTGCAACGAGAAGTGATTCCCTGTGAGTAAATGTGTGAGATAAGAACATCACTTTCTCTGTGCAGCATCTTTTAAGCTCACCGGGGGAACTACTCTGGCAGATTCACAGCCGCAGAATATAGGGTTTCCTACCTCTGAAGACACACATTTGCATCGAAGTCTGAAAATTACAACCTAAGACTAAAATATATTTTACCAGTTTTGAGTTAACAGGGTCATTATAATGTAATAGGCAATATGTTTCATTACTCACTGAGGGCTAACAGAGGATCAGTGGGTACTAAGACTTTTCATGTGTCCTGCCTTATAAAATATATTTATAATTCTTGACTATTTTGACATTTTGTCACGTTACAATAACTTAAGTGTATTTAATTAAGAATTAGAAGAAACTAATTCTATTGCTGATTTCTATTAGTAAAAATGTTAAGTGAGGCATGCATGTACAGTCAGTCCGTTTTACATTGATCCCACTAAATGAAATACAGTACAACCAAATACCTTCAGAGGTCACCTCATCATCCTAATTGAAGCAGCTAAAAGGCCCATTTTACTGTGGAGCAGCTGTAGAGATCCACAGCTTAGGCAGGAGAATCTGCTGATTGGACACACACAGATATCACAACTCCCAGCCTGATGGAAGAGTCACAAGAAAATAACCATTGTTGAAAGAAAACTGAGAAATATCATTTACAATTTGTAAAAATTTGCACCGGTCATTTCAGACTCAAGTGAAACATGTTGAACTGCATTAAAGATACCATAAATGGGAGAAAATGAATGTTACCCATCATCCTTAACACATTATCTCCACTGCGAAGCATAGTGGTGGTGGCATTATGCTGCAGAGAAGCTGTTTAGAGTTGTTGGGAAGATAGACTGAGTTAAATAGAAGCCAATTCTGGCAAAAATGTGAAAAAACATGTTTCTGTGGGACAGAGTTTCACCTTCTAGAGGGACAATGAACTCAAGCATAAATGCAGAGTTCAAACTGATTTATTTAGGTTATAGCATACAATATTTGACAGACGACCAAGTCAAAGTCAAGAGATTAGTCTAAATAAGAATATGTTGCAAGACTTGAAAATTCATATTACATTTCCAATCTGTTTGAGTTTTAGGAACTTTGAGGACAAATGTGCAAAAATAGTTGCCTTCAGATGTGAAAACACCCCAAAGATCTGCAGTTGCAGAAAAATGTTATTCCACCAAGTTTTGACTTAAGGGGGCTGATACACTGCAATTTCTATTTGTAAAATAAATGAAAACCCTGTGTCATTTTCTTTTCCAGCCCAACTGCTGACTACTTAGATCTATCACATAAAATTGCAATATAATACATTGAAGTTCATATAATGTGACAAAATGTGAAAAAGTTCAAGGGGTATAATTTCTTTTTCAAGGCATCATTTTATATAACTTTGAACTTAAAGCCCATTCTCCAAACCCAAAGTTTCATTAACATCTGTATTCCACATTTATTATCTATGGATTTGGTATTCATTACTTAATTTATCATATATATTTTAGTTTCAAATAAAACATGGTTCTTTAATTTTGTTCAAGAACCGTGTGCCAAATGTTGCTGTATCTTTTTATAATGACAATAAAGAATCTATTCTAAATCTAATTTAATCTATTTGAAATCAAAATTAAAGGTTTTAGGATAAAGACAGCAATACTCTGTTAACTCAAAATAAAACGAGCAACTAAAAAGACACAAACCTGTCATTTTACTGCGATTACAAATCTGCTGATTTGTGCTTGTTTCAACACGGACAGCTCCGTGCATCTTCAGCCATTGCGTGTTATTTTCTCATTTATATGGTCTGCTTTAAATAATGGAGTGTTAAATCCCCCGCGGGTTGCTCAAAACCCCGCATGGCTGATTACATCCTGCTTTGATTTAAATTCGCTCATCCTTTACAAACACGTTCGGAGCCCAGTCACTCTGTCCGGAAATTAGTGGGCTGGTTGGATCGATTAATAAATGGCTTGTAAATAAAATTACATTTTTGTCTTTGTGGATGACACAACCATACTCTACATCTGTGGGAGGATTTTTGCCTTATTCACAAAAGTCACCATAAACAAATCTGAATGAGCAAATTCAAAAAAATATAAAAACATATTAATTAAATTATCAGTCATTCTTTTTCCCTCAGGTTGGACTTATAAAGGTGCCTCATCAGGTCTTTAACAGAGCTTAACCTTTCAATTTCGAATGAATTATAGACAAAATAACACGCAGCAGCTCTTAAATTAGATAAACATACTTTTATGGAAAACAGACCTCCGATGTGCTTTTTTATTGCCTGCTGACCTTTAAAACTGGCACTGTAAATACATTTAAAAGCAAGGCAATATGCACTGCTTTGTTTATGAAAACCAATTGCCCTATCATTGGACATTTTCACAGGAAATGATTGACACTGGGGACAGCAATAGCTGCTTTTGTGATTCTCCTCTCTGTTGGTGGCAGCTGTGTGTGCTTTTAATGATCATCAGCTCTCCTGTTTATGCACTTACATGGATGCACACAGTGCAAGAAAACAGAATTGATTAATAAGATCACAGCATTTAAAAACTAGATCAAGCTGGATGATGGAAAATCTAACTGGAATAGTTCATGCATGCAAATGTCTTGCAAGAAGTGCTGGATTTAAATCTTGTTTAATATCCTCCTGAAGGAGAGTTGATCTTTAAAATATTAATCAACTTCGGGGGAAAGGTATGATTATGTCACGTCACGCATCGTTTTGTAGGAGGTTCGGGGGGGGGAGCCCTTGATCTGTGGGTGAACAAATGGCATTGATTTTAAATGGAAGACTTTTCCTTGCCTCGTCTTCATGCATCAAGTGTTTTAAAGCAGATCCATGTTAATCAAGGAGATAATTTTGTGCTTGCTGCAGAGTTCAATAGGCATTTGCATGAATGGGTAATCATTATTCCCACATGATGCGTTTTGGTTTTATTTCTCTATATGCGCAAAAAAGGAAAAACCAATTACTAGTACATAAGTGTATGTACCATTGAAGTTTCAGAGTGTACATTTGGTAAGCTATGAACTGAGAGTTAGAAGTGAAAAAAATTATTTCTAATCTCTCTCTTTGTGAAACAAGGTTTTGATGCATTACCCCACAACCTGACTGTGATGAACACAGCTGGTGCAATCGGAACAATGGTTGTTGTAATCGAGTTTTGGATCTTGTAACAATATGTCTGTGTTTGATGTCATCTCAAGCTATGAATTCCTAACAAAAAAGATCCATATTTCTTTCTCAAGTGTTAAAAATATCTATATCAGTTTCACTTTAATTCTTTGCAAATATCTCCTAAAAGAGAAAATGTTATGAATTATACTCATTCTATTGTAAGGTTGTTGTTTCATTGAACCACATATACTAACATCTCTTCTCTAAGCTTATATTAACTAGTTATTGAATAATTATGGTTCTTACAAAGAGACAAACAATATACTAACACATGGTCAGTCCAACCCTTCCAGGCCATGCATAGGGTCAAAAGCTCAGTCAAGACCACTCAATCCCTGCTGGGACTGCAGGGAGGTTGACTTACCATTCTGAAACGGTTCACTTATGATCTGACTTTAGAATTGCAGAGCAGAATTTGTCAAATTTCCACAAATATTTTGATTGTATATCTTTGGTGGTGGTCTTGAGGTCTTTGAAGTTGCATGAAGTATATAATCTGTAACTTGCTTCACAGTTTCCTTGTCAGATTTTGGCGAGGCCTCTCCAGAACCGTAGAGAGGAGAATAATGTCACTAAAAAAAAAAAAAAGGACAGCATAAACCAAAATCTGCCAGAGGCATGAATAATTTTGTTTTTAATTTTACTAATCAGTCATGAAAACATAAAAACAGAGCCACTTTAGAAATTAGATAAAGTATGAAAAATTAAGTATGCTGAAGTATGCTTTAAAATGGACAGTTTTAAAGCAAATAAATCTGAATTCAATCTAAAAGTCTTTCTGTCCTTAAAATATAAAACGGTTCCAACACATTTAAAAGACAGAAAGAGTTTTAAGTAGCTCGTTTTTGGTGGACAATGAGAAATCAACAATTTTCAATTTTACTTTTTCACCAAGCTCACCTGTTCTGCCTAGCAGGATCTTTTCTACATTGCTAGGAAACAGCTATGTATCCATTTGACATATTCTTGTTAGAAAGCTTTTTCTGTTGAGAGAACTGTTTTCTGGTTAAAACAATAAAACAAAATTGCCTTGTAATAACATGAATCAATAGTCTACAATCTATTTTATGACAGGTGGCCTCCAAAAGGCTCATAATGTTTCAAACAAGCATGGTTTACTTGATTTTCCTTTCCCAAACTGCAGAATAATAAATTGAGAAGTTTCATTATATGTTGTCGCTTTCTTGGTTTTTTTTACACCAAAATATGAAGGCACATGCTCTTTAAACTACAATAATTTTTTAATCCCTAAGAAATTAAACAGGAAGAGAACAGTCTGGACCTGAAATTCTATGTAGAGAAAGCAGGTAATAGTGACTGGCTATCCAATAATGGAAGAATAAGTACAAATGAAAATAAGATCTACCTGATTCATGAGAAGGCTGTGGCTTCACCAAAAATAATAACATAAAAATGTGCAAACAGCTAAAAAAATTTATTTTATTTTAATCTTTTGACATTTTTTCTTTTGAGGAAAAAAAAAAAAATTTTCTAAAAGTTCAATGCCATAAATTATGTTTCATTGCTGCAAACTCAAAAGCAGGTTTAAAACGTCATTTGCTTTGACTAATAGGATTGATTTATTTTGCAGAAAGTTACAGATTTCAAATGAACTCCACTTACACTGAGCATTTCTAGCCATATTCAGTTATTAAAGGGCTTTTTTCTGCCACATTTTCTCACAACACTCACACATCCATAAACTCATGTGCAGACATACACGAACTGTAGACGTACAATAGTGTTTGCTTGTTTATCTAAAGGTGGGAGATTATAATTTACGTTTTCTGTAGCCATCAGCAAACCTCTTGTACACTGCAGCATGACTGTTTTCACCTCTCCTTGGTAGTTTTTTTGGTGTTAATTTAAACTGGTTGTTTCTCTGAATTCCTGAAATGAGTTCCCTTTGCAAGGTGTCTGGGCTCTCCCTTAAGCCTCTCCTATACTTCATCTGAAGCCAAACTGTTGATGTGCAGTCACAAGGTTGCGGGTTGTTCTTATTTGCACCTTTCATACATGACACAGATCATCTGGGGGATACCCCTCCCACTCTATGCTCCTTCCTATTGGGGTCCCCACTCCCTCCCTGCATCCTCTGTTTTGCTTTTAGTAAATGGTCACAGAGAGAGTGCCACAGATTTCTGCAGACAGCCTCCTCCTTAGGCCACGATGTAACAATTCTCATCCAGCAGTTTTAAGCCATCTGAGAATCTTTGTAGTTATTTAGTGAAGAACCAGAAAATGTATTTAATTTCTCATCACATCTGAAACATTCTGCAAAAGTATTCATGTGCCCTGTGGATAAAAAAAAATACAGATAGTGGAATCAGACTACCCGACTATGTCAACAAGAGCCGATTTTGTAATTGATTTTCGGTTGAAAGTATGGAAGAGCCTTTAGAGCAGTCGTCTCAAGAGAAGAGTCCTGCAACTTTTAGATGTGTCCCTTGTCCAACACATTTGAATTGCATGGTGAAATTGCCTTACTGGCATGTAGTCAAGCTGTACAGAGCTCTGCTAACAACTTAACATTGGTGCTAGGTGTGCTGAAGCAGCGGAACATCTAAAAGTTGCAGGAGTCTGGCCCTTGAGAAATGCTGTTTGAGAGTCTGGCCCTTGAGAAATGCTGTTTGAGACCACTGGTTTAGAGATAGGGTGAAAAGCTTGGTAATCAGGGAGGGGCTCAGAGTAGAGTTGCTTCTCCTAAACATTATCAGGAGCCAGTTAAGGTGCCTCCCTTGCGAGGTGTTCTGAAGAGATAAGTGGACAATCCAGGATCTGCTGGAAGAGTTATGTTTCTTGGCTGGCCAATGGATGCATGGATGGAAAGGTGGATGGGATTGAACTCATTTCAGTGTAGACAGTGGCTGGTGATCAAATAATTTAGTTTAAGGTAGAATGGAACCTTAAGATAGAATGGAACTACCTAAGTTCCTTGGAGGAACCTCGGTAGTTATGTCCAACCAATTTTCTTTCTGCTCAGAGTTTAAACATCAAAACTAATACCTTACTGAAGCTATTATCATAAACTTGAATTATTAGAATATATTTCAGGCTCGTGCTTCACATCATTTAATCATATGTACTGTTAGGAGATGCTCTTTGCTTTTCTGTGCTAATTATTTATAAAAGAGGAAAGTAAGCACTTTAACTAATGGGTCATTCTTACTCTTGGTGTTTGCATTGGTGAATCTGTCCTCCTCAAACTTAATAGTGAGGACAAAATAAAGGCACCTTCTAGAACTTTACCACTGTTGGCCCTTTGGCAAATTGGCCCTTTATCAAATGGGGGCCTCGTGTATCAAGCTAAAGACAGGTATTGAAGTTGCCCCGTTCGCTACAAATCAGACCGATGGATTAGCCTTTCTCTTAGACAAGGCCGTCATCACTCTCTAGTGGCTGCAAGAGGAGGAGCGAGGCCATTTAAGAGACTATCTGGTGTTTACTTGCTAATGGATATGGCCGGCTTGACCTCTCAATGACCAGAAACACTTGGGCGAGGGGCCAAGGCCATTCTTAACCTGCATCAACTCTACATGTTTTAACTTTATTTTTGGTTTCTCCTAATCCATTTGCTGTCTCCTTTTCTTATTTTACATTTCTGTTCCTGTCCTGCAGCATTTTAATTTAGCTTACTTTGTCTTGTGTTTTGTCTTTTACCACACAGTGCTTTCTTGCAAGCATGTACTCACACAGTCTTCACTGTCTGTCATTAAACCATTTTCCTCAACTTGTTTTACTCACTAACCACGTTAATTCTCTGCAGTCAATCAATGCAAGTAGAGAAATACCTAATGAAGAACAAGACATATGGATCGTGTATCACAAGCTTTGCCTCATCTTTTATACATTAATATAACTTTCTTGTTTGATGGAAAAACACATCCGTGTTATATTTCATTCTCTTTATCTTCTAACAACATCTCAACTGCATTAATGACATAACCCAAGTGGAAAAGTCTTGTCAATGTGCACAATGTAATGGCAAGAAAAATTCTGTATGTTCACTCCAAAGAAAAGTTTCTCCTTGTTCACTGACTAATTTTGACATTTGGATCAATGTACCAATAAGTTAAAAGATATTACAATATTTTAAGTCTCCAGTGTTCAGAAGAAAACATAACATTGTAATCAGTCTGACTTTTAATGTAATAATTGTTGGCAGAGTTTCTTGGCAGCTGTGTCTTTGCGCATCGTCTCTGATCAATTTTGTGGCTTTCTTTGGCTTGACTAAATACCTGCCCTCAATCTAATTCTTTCTTTAATCACGTTTAAACTGCTCTGGTTTTGTTTGATTGGATCCAATCGCAGTGCAATTAACCTACTCCGATTTTGTTCATCCTCAATCAAACAGGAGCATTATCTTTAAATGCAGGTTCTTTATACAAGACATATTTTGTTCTCTTTCAGCATGTTAACACAATTCCCTGAAAGGATGTTAGTTGGTTGTTATTATAGTAATCTACTGTGATGAGTTTCCTTCTTAAGTTAGATAACCACTTAAGTAAGTTCACCTATTTGGCATCCAACTGTTGTGTGAATTCTTCATTTAGTCACCAGATGTAGAAAACCCCAGACACCACAGATCTTCTTTGAAAAAAACAAATTCGACCTAAAGCTCCATCTTCTTAAGAAACAAAGATTAAGTTTGGAAAGCAAGGGAAATAAAAACTGAATATATCAGCATTATTTTTTCTCAGTAATTATAATGGTAAGGACATGCAATTCACAGGAGATGCTAACAAAAAGAAAGTAATTTGAACATAAAAGGAAGAAACATGGAGGAAACATGGAAGAAATAATTATAGAAACCCAAAACAAATAGAGAAGCAAAAACGCCAGAACTCATGTTCTCTGTTTCTTATATTAATATCAGGTGGCTAAGTCCAAATTGATACCCTCTATAAAATGGCTTATTTTGAAGTACTGTAGTTATATTTGATCAAAAGCTTTAAATGTTGCACCACTGGGACCATAATGCAGACATTGAAATATCATTGCAGAATAAACCAAGCAGAACCAGGTGTTACCTGCAACAGTTCTGTCTTAGAAATCAAGAAGTTTTCCAAGCGAGCAGAACCACCCATTAATTAGAACCTTGATTTATAGAGTTTGTCCATACATGAGGCATTTTTAAGTTATTGTCAAAAATGTCATTGAATAAATACATTCTTGGGCCTGTTTAATATATATACTATACATTATGTAATTTATGGACTCATTTATTGCATTGGTTTATTATTACATATGGAATAATAATACCAACATCTTGTGTGAACATTACTCCATTTGCCTTGTTAGAAATATATTCAGAGGAGAATGCCGACTTGTTTAATATTATTTTCCCCATGTGCATGAAATATCATCATTATAGCATCCTAGGATCTATTATTATTTGAGAAAAAAATACTTTGTCCTCCCACTATGTAAAGAAAATAGATATACATGAATAAATAGTGCTGGGAAACACTACTAAAACTACTGGAGTAGTGGTGACAGGATCATATTTTATCTGATACTAAAAGAAAATAAGTTAAACACAGACTTATTTTACTTTCACTCGTTTGAAGAGAAAAACAGTACATAGGTTGCAAATGGCTTAAGATTACATAACCATATTTCTTTATTGTAGCCTATTTGTAGATTATGGAAAATTAAAATCTTCAGTTGTCAAAGTTGATCATTAATGCCCCTAAGCAGATAACTATTTTATATACTGAAAATGTTGACTAAAAGACCAAAATGACTAAATTATGTAATGTAGAAAAGGGACAATGACCAGCAATCAGTACTTTATGACTTCCATAAAGTACTGCTGAGAGAGTCAAAAGCATCCTATTGTTTTGTTAGTGATATGACAAGTAAAACTTGCCAGAATTAAACTAATCCTAGATGTAATTATTATGGAAACAAAAACTATTAATCAGGTTTTATTCAGTTGGGAATGATCATGCCATTCAATTTCACATTGGGAATTATTTGTCACAACTATCTGAAGTCAGGAGATACTTCCGCATCTTCTCATTCCGCATCTTTTCCACTTCAGTTTATTCAGTTGAGAAAGAACAGTTATGATCCAACTCTCACCCCTCAAAGAAGTGACCTTGGTCACTTTTGTCCTACAAAACCATGGAGGGAAACCAGTTGTTCACTGCTATAGAGGTCTGATCTGGTCATCCATATAGAGCCATAAACAGAAACCTACCAAAATTGATGCCACTAGTCAAGTCAAGTATATTTACACACTTATTTGGTAAGGTGAAATGATTTATAATGGAGGGTTTGATCATAACTATAAGAGCCTGTGAGTCTATTTCTACAGCCAGTAAGAAACAACACCCAAAACTCAGTGTTCTCTGCACTAAGCAATCTCATTTGGTCACTGCTATACCGTGCATGATAAAATATCCCAAAATTATTTTTGCCAACATTTTTTATTGACGATTTCACATATACGAGCTATAGTGTATGCCTATACTATCAGTGCCTGTCCTTTGTGCAAAGCAGGAAAAAAAATTAAGCATCATAAAATGTTAATCAAATTTAGGGAAAACCAATTCCAAATTTCATGAGCCTTATCACATCCTATACCCTTTATTTACTATATGTAAGGTGTTATCAGTCCCTTAGGGAAATGAGAGGAGTCTTGGCCTAGGAAGTACTGAAGAGGGGGAAAAAACTGAAGTCTTATGAGGGAAGAACACCCACACACAAACGGACACCTGCAGAAAGTAAAACAGGTCAGGACTTCAGTGGTTTGATAACACAGAGGACTCATGAATTAAAGAGCGCTGCTGGGAATATGACATTCTTTCTTTCCATTCGGTCTATCAGGACTGCACTTGCTTGCCAGCGAAATTACCTGGGGAGAAGCTGGTCCGATAAAGGACTGCCAGAGACAAGATTCACTCCGGTAATTTCTCTCTCCTCGTACAGACACGTTGGCATTGAAAATTCAAAACACTTCCACTGCCATTTGGGAAATTTGAGAGACAGGGGAGTTACATTATCGTAATAGATCATTTGTATCTGCCTAAATACCTATTTTTCTATTGTGTTACAGCAGTCATTCTTCTGCAAATAATTCCACATAGGATGAATATTGGATTTACAAGGCTCATTGCTCCTAATTAAAAGAGCGGATGGGAGCTTGTGCTCATCATTCCCAAAAGCTTATATATTCTTACCTAAATTAAGGTTTCAGATATTACATTATTTTATATTCTTGCGGTTTATAAATCCTCTGTGGTTCAAATCACCTTATTCAAAGAGATAAAAGGCCAAGAAATCTCTGTGCTGTTGTTTGGGAGGGTAAATGAGAACCTTTTCTCTCTTTGACTTCTGCTACAACAATACAAAAGATTAATACAGAAGTGGTGATGGGAATGGAAACAGGAATGCAATTAGTCTTTTTCACTAATGATTGCTTTAAGTGACTTCTGTAATGGGCTTGGGAGCCTAGGGCAGTGATTTATGCTACTTATTTATCCTGTTAGACCAGTCAGGAAAAGTTAGAGCTATCAACCATATTTCTTAGTGCAAATATTCTGTGTCATCTGAAAGAATTATTATCCCTGAAACTTTACAAATGGTGTCACATTTACAACCCAAAAACCTTTTGGTATTTCCTATGGTAGGAGCAATACAAAGCAGTGCAAGAAATATTCTTTTCTAATGAAAACATGAAAGGTGGGGCTTAAATTCATATTATGCCCTAACCCCAATAAAATCAAATTTTCAGAAGTCACCAGGGGGACAAAAGGAGTCTATGTGTGTGATTTAATTTCAGAAAAAGTACAGCTGTTCTTTGAAGGTTTCAGAGGTTAGACCGTTAGGGTATAGAGCAAAATCCCTTGAGCATCTCAAGGAGCACTGTTTAATCCATCATCTGAAAATGAAACTAGCACTGAATAATTGCAAAGATATGGCTACCTACCTAAATTTCTTGCTAAGGTAGAAGAGCAGTAATCAGAAGCAGTCAAGAGGTCCATGATACCTCTGAAGGAGCTGCAGAGATGTGGAACTCAAGTGGGACTACAGCACACTTTTTACAATTAGAACGTCTGTTTCCATTCAGTTCATAGGCTGTTGCAAGTCATACAGGAGACAAAGCAAACAGGAGGAAGAATTAGACTAGCATTTAACTTTTGATCAATGTGCAGAACTTTGATTATGAAAACTTTGATTATAGTTTTCATAATCACTGCTGCACATTACCTCCAACATTATTCCATCACTGGTCAGAGTAGTTGGATCCCTGGCAAGCCTGAAAGAAAGCCTGCTAGATTCTCCAAAATGCCTTTGCTTGGTTGTTGTCCTGCTCTCAAGTAGGAAAATGACCCAAAACACCAAGCCAAAGCAGCAGCAAATTAGTTTATATCAGTGGTTGATTGTCTTTGTTCCGCTACACCTGATTCAAATTATTTCATGACCTTCTCTGCAGCTACCAAATGCTGCAGGAGCCTGTCAATCACCCATTCATGCAGATCAGATGTTTGGAGGCAAGGAAAAACCTTAAATATGCAGGGTAAGGGTACTTGAGGACCACATTTGGGAATCACCGGGTTAGATCAAAGGATTTCCATGGGTTAGAAATGTATGGTTCAGAGCAAGCTAGTTGTAAATTTGTGACAAGGATTGTTCATTGAAGCTCTGCATTTAATCAGAATTAGTTTAAACTATTTTAAAAACAATCACAATGGATGGATTCTAGATCTCCATTGCTCAACAGACTTACACCTGTAACTGAAGCTGAAGGTGTTAATACAAAGTATTGACTCAAAGTGGATGCAAATGGGTACTTTATAGATATCTGTCAAATTTTGAAAACTTTGTATATTTGCTTTCCTGTCAGTTCTCAGGTATTTACGATTACACACCACTTTGTGTTGCTCTATCACATAGAAATAATTTCACTAAATTACAATAGTTTTTGGTTATAAGGTGAAAAAGTGTAAAATATGTCAAAAAAGTTTGGGTGTTTTGGAAGGCTTGGTAGGTACAAACACGATTAATATGTTCAAACATTTCTCCTAATAGTTTTGCAAAGCCGGATGCAGCTTTTATTGTAATGTAAAGCAGAGAGGAGTGGCTGTGCGATGAGCTAACCTTTAACTGAAGGTGCTGAAGATGCCACGGTGGTGTGTACTTGCAAAATGATAAATGGTGCTCACAGAAGGAAATGCTGCATGCAATTTTTTACCATAAGCCCCTGAGTTTAAACTTCCCAATGATCTTCACAAGAGGTGCCTTGGAAGTTTCAGGGTCTGGTTTTATCTCCTGCCTTTGGAGCAATATACATGAAGTAGTTATTTCTCAATTTTAAAAAAAGAGGTTATTTTCTCCTTCCTGGGGTCTTCTGGTGGACAAACAAAATGAAGGGGAGCCTGAGGGGCAGAAAATGTGGGTAAATAGCTTTTTCTAATGGAGTCCTAATCTGCAGAGGCAATCTGCAGAGAGCTACCCCCCGGCTGTGTCAGTCGGGATGATGAGAGGTGAGGTGACAGCATTGCAGTTATTATTAGTGGTATCATTGATCAGACAGCCGCACCATCAGAGCCACAGAAGGATGATTGATTCGGTGGCTCCGGCCCAGCAGAGACGGGAAGACTGTCCGGGGCCAATCAGAGAGGCGCTCGGAGAATTTATGGATGGAATACAGTGTTCATGTAAATGTGTTGGGGTCTTGGCCATAGTTCACAGGAGCGGTGTCTCTTTAGACAGAAGTCATTCATCTCAGGCAATCACACTCTCTAGCTGAGTTGGAGAACAGTAAACCTTTCCAATGATCAATATCTTTTCCTCTGCTCTCTGATTTGCCGTTTTTATTCCAAATAGCTATTTTGCCTGACCTATCTTTGCCCTCTGTTGTTTGGGCAATGAAGAGAACTGAATGTACTTGCTTTGTCTGCTTCTGACATCTTCCCCATTTTTTCCTTTCAGCGGTTGGAGAATCTTGCAAAAAAAAACTAGAGAGAGAGTGAAAAATAAAATGCTCCTTGTTAGAGGGATTGTCTAAATTGCCTCTTTTCAGTGTTAGTAATTATTAGCCATGTGTCCCAAGAATAAATAGGAAAAAAATAGATTATAAAGCAATTCTAAAGTCTTAATGTTCATTGAGGCTTATAAGGTTGGCTTTCAGATTAATATGCTGTTAATTAGCCAAACCTTATGCTGGAGAGGCAGGAGGAACAAGCAGAGTCAGCATGTAGGTTTCAGCTGTTTAAGAAACAGAACCTCACAACTGGATTTAGCAGCACCTAAATCAGAATCATAGCTGTATTTCTTAGTAAAAACAGTGAACCCACCTACCAGTAGAAAGAGTAACTATTGGGACTTGTGCTTGAAGCATAATGAGAAGAGAAATATTTTAATCTCTTTGAAATACACTTAAGATTAAATTAAGCCAGTACACAAATACCCTATTTGACTTCAAATAAAACCATTTCATGTGAGGTACCTTGTATTTCACCATATCCTGTTCATATCTTTTTACAGTCTGCTCATGCCCTCAGGTAGGATGTGTTTTTCTTTGGAACACCAGCTTCCCTGATGGGGATGAAAAGCACAAGAAAAAAAAAAACACATAATGACAAAATGTGATACTATTACTGCCTCAATTTGCCTGATAGTGAGCCAACTGTTGTTTGAAATGAGCATGTGAAACAGAGATGTGGAGTTTAGGTGAAAAGGATATATGTTTGAATTTATCCATTTAAGATCTTGACACATGGCATGCCAAAACGGAACTCTTTTGTGTTTAGGGGACCACCATTTGCAGGAGTTAGGGTCCACAGCTGCCTTTGAAAAGCTGAGACCCTATAAAATACTTTAACTGGCTATTTAAATAATTTAAGCATTAAATTAACCTAAATGTGTATTAATGCACACAGTGGATGAGTGTGTTAGCACTACCCAAGAAGTTAATGTCCAATATCTACAGATCATAAAATGCACAGTCTTCTTTATCTCCACTGTTGGGGGTTCAGCCAATCAGAGCCAAAGAAAATGATTGAAGTGTTTTTCTAAGTTTGCTACCTTCACACTGACCAATGTAATTGTAATAAAACAC
>CAEGAD010072958.1:0-14204 GCA_903067055.1 Poeciliopsis paucimaculata
TTGCTTTCCGGACTCTGGTGGCTGAGCGCTGGCCCTCCTGGACCCTCAGAGAAGCAAGAACCCCGAACACTTCAGTTACCCCTCCAAAACCATGAACCTCCGTACAACAAGTAAGATCCATCCAGTATTCATTTTAACACTCCCGTCTCTGACGATCCTTGAACTCACCATCTCTCCTCTGTTTCTCCCTCAGTGTGCAGACCATTCGGTGAATCCGATCCCTTCCTGGACCAGACCTGTTATCTCACTGTCTTCACTGAAATCATTGTTTGTCACAATAAACTCACCTTTCACTATAATCCAATCTCTCCTGTATTGTGTTCTGCATGTGGGCTAGAAACTTAACGCCCAACATGACAGAATGACCTTAATTTTGTGTTGAGTAGGTGTTAGAATGGCCCTTAGCGGCAGGTTTAAAGAGTCTTGAGGCAGAGAAACAGTGCAGACCAACCAAGTGTTTAATCTCCAACATTTAACAGACAGACATTCCTGCTTACAATGAACATGGGTCTCAGCAGCAACCACACCTACTAACCTGCAATGTGGCCAACATGCAGGCTTTTATAGTCCCTGGCTGCACCAATTAACAACCCACCAAGGAACAGGGTAGAACAAAATACATATACACCAAACAACCAAATCTTCAACATAATATTAACAAACAGTCTTCATCTTTTAGCAATCATTTCATTTCTAAAAATACCTTTCTATAAATATAAATCCAATCATTAAACTTCTAAAATGCATAGTGCTTTGCTCCCCCTCTTCCATCTATATTTGGTTTCTTCCGGTACCTTTATAAGGTGCTCAGGGGAATCTTTTAGCCTGAACACCCTGCAGAGGAAGAGACAGAGGTAAGACACATCTACATACACATTTCAACAGTTGCAATACTTATATAGGTTGTTTGTTTTATTTTAACAGGACACCATCAGTTCCAGCTGAGATGTATCTTGACAGGTTTCCAGGAAGCAGCAGGCGAAGCGCGTCGGAGGGCGGACAGGTAGGCTCAGGCTTGGCGAGGACAGAGGAACGGAGGGACTGCCAGTCGTGGGAATCCAGGAGGAACTTGTTTACACATGGGGAAGGTGAGTCTGGGAACTCGGGCAACCAGTGGGTATGTTCCACGGCGTCACGAGGAGGAACTGGATGACCAAGCCAGGAGGAATCAGCTCTTCGCGGATCCAGGGCGTCTCAATGGATCACCTGTGGGTAGGAAGAGCAACAGGGAGAATTCACTAACTGGTGAATCGACGAGAAAAGCACAGAGGCAAACTCTAGGAGGCTCAGAGGTACCGTTACTGGCAAAACACTCAGGCACCGAAGGACTGGCAGTCTTCCCCTCTTGAGCCTGTCGCTGATGAGCTAAACTCGAACCAGGTGTGCAAGTGACGTCATCTACGCCCACCGATGGAAGGCTTCTGGCACCATCTAGTGGTGGAGAAAAATTGGTGCATGCACAACCCCACAAGGAGGACCAGAAAACCCCGGGACATAACAGTACCCCCCCCCCCCCCCCAACGGTCGCCACCTGGCGGCCTAGACGAGCTGGAGGGCAGCGAGGAACGATGATCCAAGATGAGTGAAGAATCTAATATATATGACCCTGGAACCCAAGAGCGCTCCTCCGGACCGTAGCCCTCCCAGTCGACGAGGTACTGCCATCCACGACCTCGCCGACGGGAGCCCACAGTCCGGCGGACAGAGTAGGCCGGATGGCCGTCAACTTCACGAGGGGGTGGAGGGGGTTCGGCTGGAGGGCAGAGCGTGCTGGTCTGGACGGGCTTAATTTGGGATACGTGGAAGGTGGGATGGATGCGGAGGGAGGCGGGTAACCGGAGACGGACAGCAGATGGGTTGATGACGGCTTCAATCTCAAAGGGGCCGATGTATCGGGGAGAGAGTTTCTTCGACATGGATTTCAGTGGAATATCGTGGGAGGAAAGCCAGACCTGTTGACCGGGTGAATAAGTGGGAGCGGGACACCTCGCCGTCGCTTCTGGCGCCGTGGACGCCCATCGGACCTTCCCCGTAGGGCCCGTTTCTGGCGCCGTGGACGCCCTCCGGACCTCACTCGACGCCTCCGCCCACTTTATGGGTAGTTTTCCGTTTAGTTTTGGACTCTTAGCCCCTCCTCGTGTTTCCGCCCACCTTTTGTGGGTAGTTTTTTGTTTTCTGGACTCTGGCCCTCCTTCCGTCGCCCCTCCGCCCACCCTGGTTTTTTGTGTCTTGGACTTTGTTTTTTGGGCGTCTGGTAGCCGCCCTTTAAGGTGGGGGTTCTGTCATGATCCGTGTTTTTCTGTTGTGTCCTGAGTCTCCTCGTTGTCCTGTCTTCCCCTTGATTACTCCCAGGTGTGTCTTGTTCCCCTGATTAGCCTCTGTGTATTTAATCCCTCCTGTGTCCTTTGTAAACGTCAGATGTTGTCGTCTTTGTTGTTTCCGCCTGTATGACCAGTTGCTACCGGTGTGAGCCCTGGCTTCCGCTCAGCCGTGCCGCCTGGCCGCGGATTTCTGTTGTCAACTGTTTGTTCTGGACATTATTGTTATTAAATTCCACAACTCACCTTACCTGGGTCTCCAGCGTCTGCCTCACCACTCCCACAACAACCCCACTTTATGACAATATGAGTGAATAAATTGCAGCTATAGGGCTAAGCGTTGCACTATAGCTGGGCACTAGCGCCACGACAATTTAGCTTTCTTGCGTTAATATTTCCTGAGTTTTATTTCGGTTATTCTTACACTCAGTGTGTGGTATGTGTGTGTGACAGGCGTTTGTATCAGATATTCACAGAAATACCAACAAATCACATCCCTTATCGTTCTATAGGGGAGGCAACATTTAACAACCAAATATGGGACATTCCGTGTTAGCCTACCGTTAGCTAACCTGAATATTTACAGCCCTCTTGTCCTGTTGTTGATATACTGACGGTACTTATCTACCACCTTTCAACCACATTGAAAGGCTTTTTTTCATCCCGACAACATCTTTATCCTTCTCCCTTTTCCTTTTTCTGTTTTGCGCCTCAGATAGCTTTTTTCCTGCCATCTTGTTAAGTTCACTACGAGTGGCAGTCTGAGATTTCCACACAAACAAAACTTGCCTGAGCGCGTTCTCTTAGGGCGCGCGACAGACCACCTGTGTGGAAAGGGGGAGGATAGGAAAAGAGGTGAAGGAGTCTAATCAGTGCCGTTACTCTGTTATTGATCATTTCATGCTGTTAAAAAAAATACCAACTAGAAAAAAACAATTCTACTGGGGGTTTTGACGCCCCCACTGGTGCAGCGCCACTATGCGCTGCATAGGCTGCAACCCACTTTCTGCGCCACTGGAGGTTCTGTTAGCCCTGTCACAGGGACTGGAAAAGGGAATAGTGAAAACAGACACGGACACGACGTTACTCCTTTCACTTCCAATGTTGTAATGGAGGAACATGAGTACCGCGTTCCACTACCCCGAGTCAGACGGAACCAATAGAAACACGATCAGAGACGATCGGTAAACAGACAAAACTAATTGAGACACGATCAGTAAATAAACTCTCAAAATTTTGATCTGACATTAACAAAATTAAATGAGTATTATACCCTGTAACAGTTCCTGTTCCAGATAACCGGCGCACCATCTGTCTGTTAAATACCCTTTATAAAATACTTTAGCATTGGCCAAATGTCTTAAAAATGTTTTAGAGGATATGATAGATGAAAGGACGTCACATATCCAGCAATATAAGATCCTACATATAATAGATTATTCAGATTTATTTGAAGATAAAAGTTTTATCTTATTTCTCGACTTCAAAAACTCTTTTGATTCTACAGAACCCAACTTCTTATTTTTAGCTTTAGAACAATTTGGTCCCTTCTTGATTAAAGCTCCTCAAACTCTTTATGCTAATGGCAAAAGAGTTATAAGGTTAAAATCTTCCTCTAGATTTCAGTCACATGGAGGCGTCAGGCCTTCCTCTTCCTCTGTTCCTCTTCCTCCTTCCAACCTGTTGTGGAGCAAGTCCCTACAAGGCATCGCCATGGCAACAGGAATATGCTAATAAGCCAACTAGCAGATGATGCCACTGTAGCAGTGTGATGTTATTACACTAGGTTGTTAAGTGAGAAGATATTCCGATGGGAAATTATGAGCAGCTTTATTTTGAAAGGACGACAGACCCATTGTAAAACAGCAGGTAACTTCCTGTCTCAAAAAATAATTTTTACTAAAAATTTCATGTGTTGTAAATAAGAATGGGAATTGTTACTGCTACTGCGGAATATATTTAGTTCATGGATTGTCGTTTTTAGTATTAGTTGGAAGTTTAAAAATATAAATTAGCGGATCATACCATTGTAGTCCGTGAAGGGTTTTCCCACACTCTCCTGTGGGAGAAGGTGTGAACTTTTGTTTTGTGGTTAATAAGTGCATTTTAAGTGTAATAAGGGGAAGTTTTATCACTGTTGTTGGAATATAATGTGCGTTGAATTGTTTAACCTTTGTTAAGTAAGGTTAGCAGTTAGCAGTTGCTTAGCTACTTTTATACATGAAGCATGGCGAATACAAATTCTATATGCATGTGCTGAACATAGTATTGTTCATGGTTGAACAGGCGCTGTGGAGCACTGAAAAGAAAACCTGTTCTGATTGATACTATTTTCTGCCATTTGAATGCAGATGCATTAAAATTGCCTTCATATCAGCTGTTGTCTGGCTGTTATTGCCCACAAGACACAACGCAGAATCAACTACGCTACACAAGCATGTCTGAAGCGAAGTCCCAGTTAAGGCCCAGGGTTGATTCTGGGCTCTCCCTCTTACTCTCTGCAAGCCAGAGCTCAGCAATGTCTGATCAATTTTCTTCTGGTAGGTGACTGATGGCACATGATTTGTTGCTGGCCCATTGCTGAAGGACAAATCCAGCTGATGACAGTAGAGCTCTTAGTTGGTCCACTAGTTCTCTGGCCTCTGCGGCTGTTGGCACACTGTGGAGACAGTTATCCACATAAAAACATCTCTATGGAAATTCTCACCTCCTCTCCTGGCCAACTGTGGTCTTTGGCATGATGCTGAAAAGCAAATGTGGCACAACATGGGCTGCAGGTGGTGCCAAAGAGTAACACCTGCCACTCGTACACTGCAGATGGTTCCTCATGTTGTAGGTTACGCCACAGGAAGCGCAGAAGAGGGTGATCTTTGGGTAAGATATCACCACTTACTGCCACAGCATGCTCACAGAACCTTAAAAGGACCCCGAGCAGGGAGGAACCAAGGGTGGGGCCAGGAAGGAGATAATTATTCAGGGTTTGACCTTGGTGCTGAAAGGAACAATTAAACACTAGCCTATGCTTTCCATTGTGACTGACGAATATACCACGCTTCATCTCCTTTCTTTAGCTCTTTAACTTCTACTCTCAGCACATATCCGGCCTTCATCAGTTTGTCTATCTCCGACTGGCAAATCTCCGCTTTCTTTGGTTCTTTGCGAAGCCTTTTCTCAACTCCTCTTAGGCTCGGCATAACAGCCTCAGGTGTGGCCTGCAGGTGAGGCATGTCATTGCATCACAGCAGTGGGATGGAATAGTGAAAAATGCCATTGACTTCCACGTGGGCTGTTTTAGCCTCTAAGCGGTTCAGCGCTCAATTATCTTGCTTGGAGCGGGTCACCACTTTATCACTCCTAAGGGGGATGATATCTGCTTTCCAGAGCTTCTCCACATGTCTCATTAACTCATTCACTTGAGGGAGAATGGAGGTGACTAAACACTGCTGTGACCTTTCCCCTTGGTGTAGGATGTTGGATGGACCTTCTAGCGTCCATCCCAACCCGGTATGGACAGCAGCTGGACCTCGTGGTGGACCAAGTCGCACAGGTTCTGTAGGAGTAATGAGATGCGGGTGATCACTGCCTATCAGAAGCAGAGGTTTTATTTTTTTAAAGGGCTGGATTGGCAAGCCAGTCAGAGGCTTGTATTTCTTCATGAGGGAGTCAACAGGGTAAGTGTGATCTGCTAGGTCAATGCGTTCAGTGGTGAAAGCATTATGGATGCGGTACTGAGTCCTCTGCCTGGTTCTGGAGGATATAATGAAGAAAACACAGGATCCATTAAGTGAACATCCTGTCTGATGGTACGTAAAGACTTTGGAGTCCCAGTTTCTGCGCTGCTGAAGGCAGGAGCATACTTCTTTCAGAAGCATCATCTAAGACTGCATAGGTTTACAGAGTTCTGACACCATGACGAAGGAGAACAGGAATAGGAGTTTCAACAGAACTCTGCTGCCCTCTGTTGGTCGATCAAGATACAATTCCCCTGTTGGATTCTCACTTCTCGCTTGGCTGGGTGATGCTAGCAATGGCCCCTTTGCTAGACCTGTGTTAACATCATGAAGAACTTGTAAGTGTCGGCCCCAACACAGGTTACAAGATTTCTTCAGGTTGCACTGTGCAGCATGATGTGCACGTGCACAGCGCCAACATCTTTTGTTGGTCCTTATCCAATCTGCCAGCTGTTCCTTTGTCAGTTGGCTTATGGCTGCACATTGACTCAGATGTTGCTCTTTAACATGACAAAAGGCACAATAAGTGGGTGGCTTGGCTTTAGTCAGTGAACGACTTGGTGGTTTAAAGCCTTGAGATAAACTGTCCGCACCATGGACCACAGCAACTGACCGTTTCCCGAATCTTCCTTCTCCTTTCATGCTGCTTAGTTTCTCTTTTAATCCTCTGGCAGGCAGTTGACCATCATAATCTTGACACCAAGACTCATATTTCAACCAGTCAGACAAATCAATAAGGTTATGGTTACGTCCAGATTGCTTAAACATGCATTTGTGGAATTCTGCTCGCTGCTCAGGGGGTAACTTACTGAGCAGGCGAGCAACATGTGAGCCACATTATAGCTCCACCTCTCCCTCAGGACCAAGCGTATTCAGCATGCCCACCAGTGACTGGATCTGGAGAGAAAACTTCTCAAAGGCGACGACATCACCACATCAGACGTCAGGTGAGTCCATCACAGTGGCAATCCTCCTTAGAGCCAGTTGGTGAGGCTGTCCAAACTTCTCATTTAAGGCCATCATGGTGTTTGTGAATTGGATTGGAGAGTGAAGGTAGGCTTCTGCTACCCCAATCTGGCATCCTCCAACTTTAGATGATCCACTAAAACTTGATATTTGAAGAGCTCTGGACTGTCAGGTGGCAGTAAGTTCTCCAAAGCCATCTTCAGGTGCGCAAACTCACCAGGGTCTCGGTGAAATATTTTAGGGATGGTTGGACGAGGACCATGACAGGCTGTATCTGAGCTGAAACTCTGATAGGATGGCCCAGGATTTGGAGCAGTTGTTTGGGGACACGAGGAGTGTGCGGGAGAGGTGCTTGCTGTATTGGTTGCTGAGGGGGAGTAGCCGGAAGGCTCGTAGGCATGTAATTGGTGGAGCTAAATCCCGGAGTGAAAGTAGCTGACAGATGTGCTGACGCACGCTGCGGTGGTGTTATGAGTGGAGCCTGACTGCTGGGTTCATAATTGTTCCTTGTCTGTTGATAACCTAAGGCCATTTGTGTTGCTGGTGGAGATGTTGACTGACTGTGTTGGATTAACAGAGCCTCGCGTTTCAAATCTGAAGCTCACTCATCATTTTGTCCAGGCGCTCCAGGATCGGCGTTTCCTCCTCATCCTCAGGCATCTAAACCGGTGGTGGTGGCAGTGGCCACTCCTCATCCTCATTATTGACAGGTGGGTCAGGAGGCTGGACGCATGCTGCCCCTTTAAGCTGTTCCTGCTGAGCCTCATGGGCAACATTCATTATCTGAAACATATCAGTCTGTAGAGGTCTTAAATGTGCCAGGTCTGCTGAAATGTGCTGCTGTGACTGCTGAAGGAGGAACCTTTCATGCTGGAGCTCTTCTAACGCTGATCTTAGAGCCATAGCTTCAGTCAAGGTAGGAGGTAAGTGACTGTGGGGAGTAGGATGTCACCATAACCTTGCTGGCATTCCCTCAGACACTAGCGATTGAGCTAACTGCTTCTTCTCAGCCAGTCCCTCCTGGGTAGCCATCCTTCCTCTCTCCACTCTGTGTTGGTAAGAGTTGAAACCATTGAGATCGAGCTCATAATCTTCATAACGTTGTGGGAGACGAATCTGACGATTAGGATGTGCACCGTTTCTGAAGTCCTGATTTCCTTACCAGGGTAAGGCAGTGAATCCGGCTCGACGGAGCATTAATGTAGGTGAGTCTGCTCTGAGGTTGTAGGATTGTTTAAGGCACTGTTCAGGTTTGTCACCCTGGGGTGTCGGTCAGAACACTACTTAGGCCAGGATTCAGTTCAGGACCAGATGTGGTGCAGCAGGTGGAAGAAGGAAGACATGAGGCAGATTCCTTGTAGCTTTCTGTATTCCAAGTTAGGTTACAGATCTTGATCCAAACAAAGGTAATGGACATCAAGGTGTGTTTCGGTGGGTGTGGGTGAGTGCTTCAAGTATGTGTGTTTGGTCTCCTAGAATAAACAGAAATACAGAAAATAAGTTCCAAGTATTCTATCATTACACATTACACCATGCATTATACATTAAATAAACTAACACAAATTAACTAATAACTGTACGTCAAGTAGCTATGTATATTCAGCACAACATACTTCAATACACACCTATAACAGGCAGCTCAGACTTAGCAACAGGTGAAATAACAGTAAACACATAAACTCCAAATCACTCATTTCGCTGCACTACACACTAACCCATTGCATCTTACTTGTCAATAACGCACACTTATGAGGCGAACACACACATCCTGTCTCCCACGTGTTAGCACTGTGGCTCGGCTACCCCACCTCCCCACCAGATATGTGACGACATCATTACTGCCCCAACTACGGTATGCCTTAAGGGACAAAAGTAATGCTGAACAGAAATTATGTAATACACCATCAAACTTAAACTATTTAAGGATCTTTTGAACAGTTATATTTGACTGAAATGATCTTACATGGAAAGTGTAAACAATGTGCTATCTTAATTAGATGTTTACCTGCGGGTGGATGTGCCATATAATCATGATCCGCAGTAGCATCTTCAGCCTGGCTAGCTTTCTGAGAGAGGACAAACTGCCGTTTCTTAGCCCTCGAAAGCAGACTCTCGTTGCTGGGGCAGTGAAGTTATTCCAGGCAAAAAGGGTTGGTGGTGGATCCCCTAACAAAATCATCCAGTGTGAAGTGGCGGCTACATACGAAAGTGCTCCTTGTCTTTATGCAAAAGTCGGGACCTTCATCTCTTCGGATCGTGTGGATCCACTGTGACCGTTGGTCCGGGTCCGTCGGGAACGCACAATAGGACAGATATGGCAGATTTCTTGCCCCACATGAACAATCAGGGCCTGAACAAAAACAACTGCGCCGAAACCAGCCGAGCCTTTCAATGCTAATGCTATAGCCCCCGGAAGTTGTCAAACCCCACATCCACTTTAAAACATGAAGCGTTAAAAAGGTCTATCAAGTCTATCAACGTCAGTTCAGGTCCTGGGAGTAGATACAATTTTTAATACATATTTTATAGTTAAACAAACTTGAGACAAAAAGTCAGCATCAATGTAAAATTCTAAATATATTGAAAAGGTCTAACTACTTCCTCTTAGATTATATACAAATACCACATATTGAAAATAAATTAATGGAAATGTTACAGATATTCCTCAACATATCACCAATCATCATCTGATCTGAGATCCAGAACCAGGAAGCAGCTGCAGGTTCTGATCCAGAGACGAAGTCTCACCTGGCAGAGGGAGCGGAGCTATTTGCAGGTTGACTCACCTACTACATCCAGGTAGACCTTCCTCCTGAGTTCCTCCCCGTGGGCCACCTGAATGACTCGACACTCAAATAGTCCTGTATCGCTGGGCTGCACTCTCTTCAGAACCATAGACACGTCTCCACCCTTCATACTGGAATCCAACAGTTCCACCCGGTCCCTAAAAGACGGATGCTGCCGATTTACATCCATCTGCCCGTCTTTGAACAGGAGCACAAATTTTGCCCCCAGGCCGGGTCTGCTCCACTCTACGACCTGGATGGGGTTATTGTCAGGGTCGCTGCAGGGCAGGGTGACGTCCAATCCAGCTGTAACTTTGATGTTGGCCTGGTCTGATGGAGAGGAAACACAGAGAGGTCAGAGGTCACAGTGGGCCTCTATTCTTCCACATCAGCTTTCAACAGACAGTGAGTCAAAGAAAGGACCCGATCTCTGCACTCTGAGGTGTGTTTTAGTTTTAGTCATAATTTAGTCATCAGAATGTTTTTAGTCTAGATTATCTACACAGATAATTCTTCACAATATGTAAATAAGCCAAAACGCCCCGTCGATGTTTGTTCTTATTTTTCTCGTGGCCACTGTCATGATAGCAATATGACAAACACACATTTAGAAAGAATAACCTAAAACCAGAGAATAAAAACAGTCTCTAGTGGGATTTTTAAAAAATGCCACTCTCAACATGGCGGATATAAACGTTAGTGATTCGAACCGACGAGTTTGATGAACGGACCTGTCTGTTGTTCATCAGGAGATTCAGTTGTCTGTAACAACTGAATCTGACCTGCAACAGCGACAAACTGCCAGAAAACCACAGACAGCAGGAACAGAGACGCAGGCAGAGAGGAAGCCATTTCCTGGTTGCGTCGGTCTCTCCGTCCGAAATTTACATTCATCAGACGTTTCTGAGTGGAAAATATTTCAAAGAAACACCCAAAAATATAGTTTAACTGAAATAACAGTAAGTGAAATAACACTAATAATAGTTAGAATTGCGGAGAAATTAGTATAAATAAAATAAACTGAGAAAAAGTTCTAACTCACGGCGCGATGCGACAGAGCCCCGCAGAGGTGGGAAAATGTAGAGATGGAGCTAGCTTAGCGCTGCTGTTTTTTCTTCGTGTTTTGGTGACAGTTAGCACAAATCGTTAGCTGCACATCCCCGCCACCAACTGGTGTATGATGTGTACTGCAGCAACGCTCAAAATAAATTAAACAAAAATCTCATAACCTACAAAATGGACGATTCAGTACGTGATAATTTATCAAATCTTGAGAAATTGAGATATGAATTTGATATCATATTGAGTTTGTAATAATTCAATATGATTTGATATTTTCATTTCATAAAGAATATTAATTAGCTGCAGCTAACGATTGTTATAGTAATAGATTACTAGAAAATTTCAGAAGAAATTTAACCCGTCGGTTTGGACCCAGCGTAATGATGCTAAAAATTTGCATCAATGCTAAGCTTACCTAAATGGTAGTCAATAGCCTGTGGAGAGTCACAAGCATGTTTACTGACATGGACTTGAACCATTCAATATGTTAAAATTAGTGTGTAAGCTAAAATTAGCCAAAATGCTAATGTAAGCCTAAATACTGTCAGTAGAATGTGGGGTATTATTAGAATATTGTCTTAATTGACTTGCTACATTCAGTGTCCTAAACATTGCAAATAAGTAACAAAAATAGATAAAAGCTTATTTTAGGGAAAAGGCTAGTGCTAATGCTTTGCCTTGCTGTGCAAGGCAAAGCCCTAACCCAAGAGAAAAAGATAATGCAGGCTAATCTTATTGTACCGCCTACAGTGGTGCACTAGTGGGGGCAGTGAAATGCTAATGTTTGTGCTAATGTTAATGCACTGTCTTGTTGCGCAAGACAGTGCCCTAACCTGAGAGAAAAAGATAGTGAAGGCTAATATTATTGCACCACCTATGGCGGTGCTCTAACCTCAGAGCAATATGGAGGCTTTTATTTTGAAAATTTCAGTCAGCTTCATGTAAAATGGCAACACTGACCCCATGTGTAAAAGTGGTCCAGTTAAGTCAGTTATATAATGGCCAAACGAGCAATGACATGATGTAAAAATTGTCAAAGCTTTCATTTTGAATTTTTTATTAAGCTTAATTTCAAATTGCCACATTAATCCCATGTGTAACCATGGTTGGGTAAAATCAGTTATAAAATGTCCAAAACACTAGTAATTCTAAATGCCAGCTCATTCCTCCTCTGTAGTAACTGACAGTTCTGCCATGTTGTAGTTCTAACCTTCAGTCATTGTAGTCTTTAAGAGCAGCTCAGAGGGAGAGACAAAATTCAATCTATTTTGAGTGTAACTGACTGTTTTGTGTCAGTTAGTCTTTTGTTTTGACTTGAATTTGGCTCGTTCTTTTGTTAATTATGTCGCCACAGTTACTCGAAATGCCAACAAAAGTAACAGCTCCCCTCACGTGATCGAGCCGCGTGTTTTGATATATATGTTGTGAGGGGGCATGCAGCGGTATGGGACGCATTAACGGTAGTAGGAAGCGGCAGTTATTTTGAGGTGTAGAACAATAGCGGCCTGCCATACATTGCTATGGGCAGGCCCCAATAATAAAGAGACCTTCTATTAGGTGAAGAACAATAGGTGCCTGCCATGCATCTATACTACCAGGTCCTGGGAGTAGATACAATTTTTAATACATATTTTATAGTTAAACAAACTTAAAACAAAAAGGCAGCATCCATGTAAATTTCTAAATATATTGAAGAGGTCATGAAATTTTTAAAAAAAAAATTTAGTAACAAGTCAAATTCTATTTGTTACCTTTTTACTGGCCTTAATTTGAGCTAATTTATTTAGTTTACTACCTTTTACTACCGTGCAGAAACCCTGCTGTAGCAGTGCTAACATTACCAAAGCGCTCAGACCAGATAAGTGGACAGTGCTGCTTCTGGCATCGTCTTTATGTCACCATCTGTAAGTTTCATTCATTTAGTCCACAACAATGTTAGCTAGTAGATGTAACAGTTAGCAGAAGTAAAGGTGACAGTAAATTAGAAAAATGAAGAGTTAATTTCTTAAAGTAACTATTCACTAAGTGTAACTTTTTATGTAGATCGATTCCAAACTGACTGAAGTATTCCAGCTTTTATTTCTGTTGATGATGTTGATTGTTCACTTAGCAGCTTAGAAAACTATGACAGTTAATTATTATATCAATAAAAAATGTTTATAACAAAAATCCGGGCTTAATGTACGTACGTTTAAAATCTGCTGCTAACTACTTCCTCTTAGATTATATACAAATACCACACATTGAAAATAAATTAATGGAAATGTTACAGATATTCCTCAACATATCACCAATCATCATCTGATCTGAGATCCAGAACCAGGAAGCAGCTGCAGGTTCTGATCCAGAGACGAAGTCTCACCTGGTGGAGGGAGCGGAGCTATTTCCAGGTAGACCTGCATCCTGAGTTTCTCCGCGTGGGCCGCATGAATGACTCGACACTCAAATAGTCCCGTATCGCTGGGCTGCACTCTCTTCAGAACTATAGACACGTCTCCACCCTTCATACTGGAATCCAACAGTTCCACCCGGTCCCTAAAAGACGGATGCTGCCGATTTACATCCATCTGCCCGTCTTTGAACTGGAGCACAAATGTTGCCCCCAGGCCGGGTCTGCTCCACTCTACGACCTGGATGGGGTTATTGTCAGGGTCGCTGCAGGGCAGAGTGACGTCCAATCCAGCTATAGCTTTGATGTGGGTATGTTCTGATGGAGAGGAAACACAGAGAGGTCAGAGGTCACAGTGGGCTTCTATTCTTCCACATCAGCTTTCAACAGGCAGTGAGTCAAAGAAAGGACCCGATCTCTGCACTCTGAGGTGTGTTTTAGTTTTAGTCATAATTTAGTCATCAGAATGTTTTTAGTCTAGATTATCTACACAGATAATTCTTCACAATATGTAAATAAGCCAAAACGCCCCGTCGATGTTTGTTCTTATTTTTCTCGTGGCCACTGTCATGATAGCAATATGACAAACACACATTTAGAAAGAATAACCTAAAACCAGAGAATAAAAACAGTCTCTAGTGGGATTTTTAAAAAATGCCACTCTCAACATGGCGGATATAAACGTTAGCACGTTTCAATACCACTTTTGTGGGTGAGCACGCAGCGAAGAAATAAAGAATAAAGAGACGTTCTATTGGGTGTAGAACACATGTGTCAAACTCAAGGCCCGCGGGCCACATGTGGCCCGCCACGTCATTTTATGTGGCCCTCCCTCCCACCGCCGTTTTGTAGGCCCATGATTGACTTAAAATAGATTTTGTGCACTAATTGACTACAAACTACATCTCCCATAATGCATTCCGATTGTTACCAGCCAACATTACGGCTTCTC
>CAEGAD010072959.1:0-39191 GCA_903067055.1 Poeciliopsis paucimaculata
TGAGAGATAGATATTAGGATCCAATAGATGGCAGTAGTGCAACAAGAAATGGATGCAAGCTGCCGTTAAAACCTAAAAGAAGAAGAAGAATCTTATCTTTGTGAGACACCCAGTCAGTTTTCTGACAAAAGCAGTCCAAACCTTCCCGTTCAGGAACTGTGAGACGTATTCGAAAACCAATTGAAACGTATGAGAGGGCTATTTCTCATCTCCGATAGTATTGCGATTCATATCTCTAGCTCTCTCACAGTAATAGCAGCGATGAGAGAAAGATGGTGTGTGCTGAGTTCTGAAATTTTTGAGAAAAGGATTAAAATGAGTGTCTGGGAGCCTGAGGTTACCTTGTCACACGACTTCGCTCTGAAGCACCTTGACAGACAGAAAACCCTATATAAATTTCGAAAACATTTTAGGGAAGCAGGCATTTGGTGCGATGTTCTGACCGACTTCCATACCAATAGTGCGATTTTTGTAGGCGTGAGGGTGATTTCAAAATTGTTTAGGGCAGGAATTTTTGACCCCCTAAACCAGAGATGCCCAAAGTCGGTCCTTGAGGGCCGGCATCCTGCATGTTTTAGTTCTCTCCCTGGTTTAACACACCTGGATCAAATAATGGCTCTTAGAAGGCCTAAGAAGAACACTGACATGCTGAAAAGATTGTTAATACTACCAGGGAGAGAACTAAAACGCGCAGGATGCCGGCCCTCGAGGACTGACTTTGGGCATCTCTGGTTTAGGGGGTCAAAAATCCACTCTATCTCTCACTCTAATGGAGTGGCAGTTGGTTTTAATTACACTCTCCATTCCGGCAGTTGGAAATTTCGCCCGTTTTTCGATTTTTACGTCGCCATCGTACAGACCCCTCAGGGGCATGGGGACTTTTTTGTCTTTTGCGTTCTCGCACAATAATGTGCGAGAACCCACCCATACATCTATGGCAAGTCAGTTACTGCCCTCCCTATGCATTGCTATGGCAGGCCCCAATAACATCTTGATAGCATGCTGATAAAATTAAAATATTGCTTCAAACCTAAAACTGCAAGGGCTATGAATAGCTTCATGCTGAACTGTAGAAATGTCACTTGCATCATTATAAGGTAATTTGTTCACTACACAACAGCAAGTTCCCTTATCATCTTGCAGAGTTCTGCACAGTACTTACTTTTGAGATTTAAATGTATTTTATCCATGAAAGTTAATTAGTACTCCTATTTTACAGTTAAACTTTTCTTTTATGGTATCATTGGCAATTTTCCCTCAATTGTAATCACTGTTTGTAATAAAAATTTAAAATCCATCTCACTCAGATTCAAATAGCATTAAAAAAATCTTTCTAATAGAAAGACATCAATGTAATGAACCAGCTTGTTATCATTACTAATATAGAGGAAGAAGGTGTTTTAGTTACCCATTAATCAGAATGTCCCACTGGGGCAGGCTATGAGGGTTGGGTCTTGTAGTTGCCCAACAGCGTCCAAGAGTCAGAACCAGTGTGGGATCTGTCTTGTTAAGCAGCTGAACTTCCACATACACTGGATCCCTCAGTACTTTGCCAACAGGATAGTCTGAGTGTTGATAGTAAGAGGTGTAGGCCGCATCCACTGGGAGACCAAACGCACAAGTTAGTACTACAGCCAAGTTTACAAAATGACAGGCATCACTTTGCGGGCAACATATACTGACCATCGTTGCAACCCTTTGTAATGCACTTTCCATTGCCCAACTTCAGACCCACTCTGATGGGTCCAAGACCAGCAGCAACTGGCAGAGGAGGTTTACCCACCAGCAGAGCTTCAACTGCCAGAGATTCAACTGAGGTGCCAATGTACCTACACTGGAAGAGTAATCTGGAAAAAAGAATGGGTGTTGAATTGGCTTATATACTTATTCTTAAAATATGATACTTTTCTAATGTTCACCTACTCATAGCTGCTGTCCCTGGTAATGGTGCCAAGAGGCCCAACACCCACTTCATAGGAAGATGTCATAGTGTTCTCATAGATTATAACTCCAGGCTGCTCCTACAATATGTTAAAATGTCAAAGGGGTTAATTATTGAAAAATAACCAGATTATTGCCTCAATTAAAGCAATTTTTTAATTTTGATTTTACCAACACAACAGTGCCACAGGCAGTAACAGGAAAGAAATAGATAGCAAAAATGGAATTAGAGTCAACGTGGGTACAGCCTGGACCTCCTCCCCACAGTGATATTGTTTCAAGGTCAATGTGGGGCAGGGTGACGTCTTTGGCTACAACAACAATAAATTGGCCATCCTTGGTACACTGGACTGTCACTAATGGGAAAAAAAGACATGATATGATTAGTTAAACTATACACATCAAATTCCACTTGTAAGAACTTCCAATTAGTCACTTTTGTTTTGAATGAAATGTTTTACAAAATAATGTATTTCAGTTTTTGTCTTACGAGAGCAGCCGGTTCAACACTCACCTCCTTTTCCAAAGTAGCAAGACTGGCCTTGAAAGCAACAATTTCTGGCCTCACATTCAGTGGCAGCAATGTCTGGAGCTCCACATGGTACTCTTGAAGCTTTTGGCACATCACACCTTTTAGGGCTGGGAAGCACAAGGTCTTGTGGTCTCATGGGAGGAATGGTGGCTGTTTGAGGCTTCTGTGGCTCAGGATACTGAGGCCAAGCAGGTATTTGTGGCTGAGGATACTGAGGTTTTGTAGGCGTTTGGGGCTTAAGATGTGGAGGGTACTGGAGCTTTGACGCATCATATGGCAATTGCTGGGGGTTCTGAGGTTGAGGGTAAGGATTCTGAGGATGCTGAGGGAAAGGGTTATGAGGTTGCTGAAGGAAAGGGCTCTGAGGATGCTGAGGGTAAGGGTTATGAGGTTGCTGAAGGAAAGGGCTCTGAGGATGCTGAGGGTAAGGATTTTGAGGATGCTGAAGGAAAGGGTTCTTAGATTGAGGGTAAATATTCTGAGGTTGCTGAAGGAAAGGATTCTGAGGTTGCTGAGGGTTCTGCAGTCGACGTTGCAGGTTCTGAGGTTGCTGGGGGTTCTGAGGTTGAGGGTAGGGGTTCTGGGGTTGCTGAGGGAAAGGATTCTGAGGTTGCTGAGGGAAAAGATTCTGAGGTTGCTCAGGGTTCTGATGTTGAGGGAAAGGGTTCTGAGGTTGCTGAGGAAAAGGATTCTGAGGTTGCTCAGGGTTCTGAAGTTGACGTTGCAGGTTCTGAGGTTGCTGTGGGTTCTGATGTTGAGGGAAAGGGTTCCGAGGTTGCTGAGGAAAAGGATTCTGAGGTTGCTCAGGGTTCTGAAGTTGATGTTGCAGGGGTTTCTGAGGTTGTTGTGGGTTCTGGGGTTGCTGAGTTAAAGGGTTTTGAGGTTGCTGAGGGAACGGATTCTTAGGTTGCTGAAGGAAAGGGTTCTGAGGTTGCTCAGGGTTCTGAAGTTGACGTTGCAGGTTCTGAGGTTGCTGTGGGTTGTGAGGTTGCTGAGGCATCTGAGGTTTCTGGGGATATTGAGGCATTTGAGGGTACTTCTGTGCCTCTGCTTCCTTTCTAGCCAAGCAGCAGAGCAGAGCTAGTGCTGTCAAACAAGTGACACTCCAGTGACTTGCCATGACCTCACAGCTGTTTGGTGTGGTTAGTCCCCAAGTCTACACTTTCTGTCTGCTGTTTCATTTATGTCTTCCCAGGTACAATGCTTTACAGACTCCACCCCTTGGGGAGAGGGGCAATTCACACAAAGGGGGGCAATTTTGTCTTATCAGATCAGGTCAGTGAGTTAGATAACAGTATGACATTATGTTACGGGTCACAATAACTTTTATGTGGTCTTTGTACCCCAAAATTGATCTTTAGCAAATGTTTGTTTTATTAGCACATCATCACAAACACATCATTTTTTTCTCTGGAGTTCCAGCTTCATTTGATCTGTACCTAAGCTAATGTTTTTTTCATTCTCACATTTGCTAGTTCTCCTATTATTTTTATATGTATTATATTATCAAAAATCCAGTAGAAAAGAACATTTAGCATAGAATTGCCTCAGAAATTAAAATGTAGAGGTTCTACAGAATATTTTCTTTACCTTGCTTTGTATTTCTGACCAGGATTGTGGTTTGAGGTTAATTAACAAAAGTGGGTTTTGAACATTAAATATATGTAATCATTGTTATATTTAGTGATAGCATTACACAGTCAGTGCAAATCACGTATCACAAAGGTGTTATTGGATTGACATCTGGGGACTGCAGAGTCCATTGGACTACTGTAAAAAAAACTTAAGCACACACAAAGTTTTAAAATGATTTTAAGCTTTGTAAAATGGAAAGTTGTCGTGGTAAGTAACCATACAGACAGTGTTGTTGAAGGGATTATGTTTCGGGTCACATAATCCCTTGTTGGCTTGTTTACAACAAATCCTCAGATAGGTCACGACATTTAAATAATGCTCCTTTGATGCTTTGGTGTCCAAAGTACATCAGGAAAATATCCCCTACACGGATATTTTTCCAATCAGTAATTTTGAAATTCTGGTGAGCCTGTTAGGCATGTAGCCTGTGCTTCCTGCTCAGATCTTACATGAAAGTTATCTGGTGAGATCTTCTGCTGTAAACCCATCTTCAAAGTTTAACCTATAACCCATTCAGAGATGGCTTTGACTTTTTTTGTAGCCTTTTGATTATCTCCTATGACCTTTGACATCAACAAGAAGCTTTTGCAACTGACTTACCAGATGTTTTCTTTTTTTCACACCATTGTTTGTAAACCCAAGAGTTGGTTAGATATCTGAGTAAAAGCAGACCAGCAGTTTATAAAACACTCAGATCAGTTTATCTGGCACCAAAAAACATGCAATATTCATTGACGCCCAAATCTGGTTTCTTTCCCATTCTGAAACTCATCATCATGTCTCGATGCCAAAAAGACATTGAACATTACACATTTTTAGCATTTCTTTTTTTCTTCCAATAAAACACTAAGATAAAAAAGTGTGGCAGCAGAACTAAACTGTGCTTTCCATCTTAACATTCCTTACTGTGGAGGAATGCTCTTTTTTCATATGAACTACTTTTCTAACAAATATAAAATCACAGCAGCCCTAAATTATTGAAAAGAGACCTTAGACTTTATCATATGGACTAAGATTAGACAAGCACTTCTAGTTGCTTATAAAGCTGATACATATATCATAATAGAAACCTGGAATACAGAAGGCACTGAAATGTTCAGAAATCAGTTCTCATTGCACTTAAAACACTGCTAGCTAGTGCTACAGAACGGAGAAAAGAGAAAAGATGTTTATAATTTTGGCTTTACCACTCTAATGTTTTTCTAACCCTGTATATAAAAAAGAGCTCTTAAATAAGGGGCAATTAGACTGAAGTCACTGGTGTTGTTGACCACTTTTTGTGGATTGTGAGGCAGCCTTTTGTTGAGCAATGAGTTCAATTTATTATCTAAACCAGAATAATTTGTCATTTTCCACCTAAGCAATGCTCTTTAACATTTTAATAAATCTCAGTCTAATTTCTAGTTTGTTACTAGAGGATTAAACACACATTTATTCTGGATACTATTGGTGATTGCCAGTGATGTCAGTAAGACGTTACTGATGTCGGACCACTTTTTTCAGTAACGAGTAATCTAATGCGTTGCTATTTCAAATCCAGTAGTCAGACTACAGTTACATTAAAGATTTTTTATTTAGAACCTTAAACTTGTGTAAAGGTGTAGCAGAGATTAGATCAGTCAGACTGAACAAAACTCATATCTAAGCAACAATTGAATTTTAGTTTTACTTCTCAAAAGGTTGCTTCCTTAGAAAAACACATTTGATGTGCATTACTAGTCATTTTTGGTCTTGCGGCTTGAAAGTGGTTAAAAAACTTTTTAAGCCACATTTTATGTTACATTTCACTGTAATTTTGCAGACCCCCTGAAAATTAGTCTTAAGAAATTTTCCTGTTTATGGTCTCCCCAATAATGAGATGGGATTTACGCCCTTGGTCAAACTTCGCTAAAACAAACTGCAAATATCAAGACTAACTAACAGCGCAATAAACATGAAAACAGCCCCGAATGAATGTGTCCGTAAAGTTGTGCAACTAAACGCCATTATAATTATTAATATTAAGATAAGTGTCACAAATCTGTGCAGCCATCTGAGCTGTGGAGCAGCAGGGGGAGTGCTGTGAGCTGCGCCCTGACACCAAACACAGGGCCGTAACACACAACCTGAAGGCTGGGGGCAGGGCGGGGGCTTTAAAATCCTTCTTAGAGTTTTTCAGACAATAGGGGAACACACAAAAACACACACTAATTACTAAAGTTTTTTTTTGTACTGTTGTAACCATTAAACAATCTCCCCTTCAGTTCAACCTTAGAAATGGAGATATTGTTGCTGTAACCATTATAAAATAACTTGCAATTAAGTTTTGGCAAAGCTTAACGTAATTTTCACAGGTGGCAGAGCGTTGTTGTTAGCAGATGTTGAAAGTAACTAAAAATTTTACTTTTAATGTACTTTCCAAATCAAGTAATCATTATCTTCTTCAAAGATTAATCAGTAATCAGATTAAAGTTACTTTTTCAAACCAACTATGCCATCACTAAAAATATGCAACAATAGAAAATCAAATTTTCAGTGAGACAATGAGAATTTGAGTTTCTAAAACCTAATAAAAATCGATCTTTCACACTTTCTGCCTTTCTAAAGGACATCTTTCGTGATTATGTTGTAATGTTATTTCAGGAAAAGGCGGTTAAGATTCCCATTGAAAGTATTTGTGTAGTTGTGCTGTTTTTTAAATCATTGTAGTTTTTGCAGTGACATTGTACTATACAGTGAAAATTAGGGTACATATTAAGGAAGCATTCCACACACGAACGCTTCCTTCGTGTGTGCGTCACCGGCTGGTCAAATGGCAGTAATGCCATTTGACCAGCCGGTGGCGCTGTTTGTCAAATGTCAAATAAATAAATTAAAATGATAGATAGATAGATAGATAGATAGATAGATAGATAGATAGATAGATAGATAGATAGATAGATAGATAGATAGATAGATGTGAATTTTTTTAGATATCTTTGAAGTTTGTATCATATGCTCAATGTGTCAAACCTCATCAGGACCAATTTGACACTTTTTTTCTTAAAATCAACCTCTTTAGTTTTTCAACAATCCGCTGAGTTCTGGTGTTACCTTTCAGTGGCCCTCGAGTGCCTCCAAGTGGTCAGATGACCACACCGTCATTTACAAGCCTCACTTTGCATAGAGAAGTGATCCAAACTAAATTCTGCAGACCTTCGGTTCCCTCTGAGCTTATGCCTTTTGTAATCAGAATGGACTCCAAACTTCAACATAAAACATATGTTGAACTATGAACTATAACAAGTTACAGTCGAAGTCTTATTCTTCACATTTACGTCATCAAAAGCTCTCCTGAATTGTGCACTTTTCCTTTAAGAAGTGACCACCACTACTAGCCCACATCCCCCACAATTCCAAGCGGCATAAGCCTGTCTGTCTTCGCAAAAGCGGGGCGATAGCGGCGCCTGATCCAGAGAACATGAAGGCTTGTGCTTGCGGAGAGCAACAGGGTTAGTGGTGAGGGCGACTGGTTTTACTGGGAGAAATGTCTCTGTCGTCCACACGCAGCTCAGACTCGACCAGCCGGAGGAGAAAGACCGCAGAACAGTGGCAGGGTGAGCGGATCATGTTCCTTATTTGGCTTCCTTCAACTTAAAACTTTATTACAACCTGCAGATTTCAGCACTAATAAAAGGGGATGTCTTCAGCATTCTCCATCTTCATTTTACTGCTTATTTTTCAATCGTTATTTACCAGTCTGCGGGAGCAGACAGACAGAGAGTCACACAGTATCAATTAGTAGGTTTCCCCCCAGTGTGGCTGTTTGTGTGCGTATTAACTGTGACACAAATAGCTGCACAAACTACCGACTCAACTATTCAATATTACCATTTGGGACAAAACAATCCTCCAAAACGAATATTGAAAAAACAATAAAATAATAATAATAATTAAAAAAAATCACAACAGTGAGTTAAATTAAAAAGTATATTTTTTAATTTGCTTAGTTAAAGTGATCATCAAGGGGATTGAAGCAAAAGCACACGTTTAGCAAATGTTTATATTTGTTAAATTTACAGAATTAACAAAATCACTACAGGGAGATTATTATGTATTATGTTAGATGTAACATCCAAATTGTCATATTCACTGACTGAAATCATCGACATGCTACTCTGTCTGTCATATTGTCTCATTCACCTTATGAAGCCCAGACAACAACACAAAAACAGGAACCAAAACTAGGCTCTAAGTTAAAATGGGTGAGCATTGATATCCTGACAAAAGGGGAAGTCAAGATTTTTGTTCTAATCTAGTAATGTCGTCAGAACTGTTTTGTCTGTATTGTCTATTGAAATAAATATTATCTTATAATTATTAATCAGTAAGATGTGACATTCTGGCTCCGTACAAATGGGAAAAAATAAAAAGACCTCCTGTTTGGACTTTGCTGTTTCAGTACATGCAGTGTTTGTCGTGACTAAAGGCAGTAAAACAATCCCCTCTCTGGTGTTACAGATCCTTCATGTGTTCTTGATCCTAATACAAGTTACAATCATGAGGAGATCCACGATGGGCCGCAGGAGACCCAACAACCTGATGCCACACACACTCCGTCTCCACATCACTCCTTATGTCCAGCAGCCGCTTGTAAGTCTTACATGAGCAGCGTTTCCCAGCAGGTTAACGAGTGTTAACTGGTCAGGGTCATGCTTGTTGCTGCAGGTGCGAGCCGGCATGTCTGTGAAGACAGCTGGGAAGAGATACAAAGCAAGAGGACCATCAGAGTGGAGAATGAAGTGGAGGCTAACAAGCTGGTCAACAACTATAGGGTGAGACAGCGAGGGGTTTTCTTTGAGTTACCAGAGTGTAAAGGGCTGGGAAATTTATAATTTGGTCTGTGAATCAGTTTGGTTTCAGAAAGTGGAAGAGCCACGTCACGGCGCGACCGTTTGAAGACCGGTCAGATGTTGTGAAGGAGCTTTACTCTGAACTGAACGTCATCAAGCCACATTCAAGTCCAGGTACAGATCTTCTGGTTTTAACTGCTGCCTAAAGCTGTGCTGATTATTATTTCTGCTCTTGTACTCATCCAGGTGCAAATCATGAAATTATAAAGTTATCAAAAAGTAAATTTACTTTAATAATTTTGTTCAAATGGGGAATGTCATTATTATATAGATTCAGAGCCCAAAGAGAGATATATTTTTATGTGTATGGTAATTTTTCTGTGAAATTAGGAAGAAGACTCTTGTTGATTATAGACTAATTTACTGATTTGCACCAGCAAATTAGTTTGCCAAGAAATATCACAATATGTCGATGAGGATGTGAAACCTGTATTAAGATGGTTTGGTTAGGCCTGTCACAATAATCAATTAATCGCATGATAAATAAAAGAAACTCAAATAATTCCCACAGGCATAATTTATTGTTTTTCTTTTTTTTTTCTTTCTATCAAAAACTGGATGATAAAAGTCTTCTGTTTGGTCCTTTGGTCTCAACTAGTCCTTTTTTGAAGGACAATTTTGTTTAGAAGGACTTCAAAATGAATTTTATTTGTTTTGTTTATTTACTTCGGATATTTAAAACGTCTTCAGTCCAAGTGTTAAATGTCCATTAGAATTTAAAGTTTATTAAGCTGTCAGAATATGTTGTATTATTTTTTTGCCATTACTGTTTTGTTTCTTTAAAATGGTCTCAAAACAACAATATTATTGTTTATCACAATAACTTCTGGGACAATTTATCGTCCGGCAAAATTTGTTACCGTGACTAGCCTAGCTTTGGTAATTACGTTGATTGAAATTTTGCTAATTTGTTTAGTTTAAAATGTAATCACCGGTCTCACTGAAAGAGGGCACATTTTTAAGTTTGCTAAAAGTTTTTTGAGCCTTGTTTTTGTGTGGCTCTGTTTTCAGGTCTCTTCATCACATGTGGAAATCTTGTGTATGTGCTCCTGTTTGGTTGGTGGGTGTCTCTGGCGTATTTTGTGGTCGGTCTTCTGATGTTCATCACTGTTATCGGCTTACCCTATGGTAGGTGGGACATGTTGTGTTAAATATAAGATGTCTGATTCATTCTTATTTTTTATCTTTATTTTCTGTGACTTCAGGGAAGCTTTGCTGGAAGTTGTGTTGCTACTTCCTGTGGCCATTTGGAAACACGATCCATGAGGTATTGCTTCTGCTCAGCCTCTTTCCTGTTTGGCTTTCTGTCTTAAGATTGAGTCCTGCTGAACCTTGTTTCGGCATTATTGCTTAGTTTTTTGGTGAGGAAAGTAGGAATCTTTTTTTCCTGACTAAAACCACACATTTTGAAAATTGCAGTTGCAGATCATGGTTGCAATACTGCAGATGTTGCTTAAACTTTGCTTCCTTTGAGTTTGAAAGAAAAGAAACGAGAAATAATTTAGTATTTGCTCAGTTGTTTCTGCTTCTTTTCACACATTGCATGTTTTAACTTGAAAAATTATTGTTGTAATCCATTCATAAGTAATTTGAGATCTCTGTGGATATAACCATCTTTTTAAAATACTAAGAGTTTGTAAAGTAACATTTGTATAAAATCCTTTAATTTTGTTTATTCGGTTTTCTGTGCTTTTTAAAATTTCAATTCAGATTTAACATGAAAATATTAATTTACAGAATCACCTAGGGTTCATCAACATCTGAGACAGTGTCATTTAGACCTTAAAAGTTTTTTACTCTGTTCGCAGTCCTGCGGGATCATACTGACCCTGTGTGCGCTTTTACAAAGATTTCGTATGTGTGTGTGATTTTGCAAACTGCTATTTTTGCTATTTTTATACTATTTTTGACTGCTATTTCTTAGAAATCTTGTTAACACTTTATTTGACGGGGTAAGAGTGACATGACATTGTCATAAACATGACATAACACCTGTCATGAAGATGAAGGATTTTTCTTGAATGGTAACCACTGTTGTAATAAAGTGTCATTTGATAAATAATGACACTTTTAATGCAAAGTTGACCATTTTGATGGACTTTTAATGCAATTTTGCGTTATTTGCCAAATGACACTTCCTGAGAAGAGTCATAAACATTCATGAAAACCTTCATGTTGATGACAGGTGTTATGTCGTGTTTACAACATTGTCATGTCAGTCTTATGCGCACCTCGTCAACTAAAGTGTTACAGAAATCTTTCATGTTGTTTTAATAACTGTCTTGAAAATTAGATCTTAAGTTAGTGTTTCCAGATGTGCATTGTAGATGAGAAATAACTCCTACCTATGGCTGGTTGTCCAGATAGGAACAACGTTGAGGAGATGTTGTGAGGAGGCACCAGACTGTGAGTGCAGCGTGGAGTCGGTGGCGGACAGCTCCTCGGTTCTGCTGCCTTCGGCCACAGAGGGACCGGCTCCAGAGGTGCCAGAACGACCTCCTCGCACTCCTTACTGGGTAAATGTTTACAGTCACACAGGCTTTACAACATGCACAGAAAAATACACAGATAGCTTTGAGTGTTTGTTATTACTCTGAAGATCAATGTGCAAGTTGTTCAGGTTTTTGAAATTGCTTTGTAAATTTGAAATTTAGTTGGAATTTTGCAGCTGAACAAATTATTAATCTCTTATAATGTAGCTTTAGGTTACATGACCGCACAAAAGTATTCCTACTCCTTTAACCGATTCTTATTTTGTCACGTACAAGCCAAACTTTATGGAGGTTTATTTGAATTTTTTGTGACAAACCAACACATAGTTGTCAAGTGCAAGGAAAATCATTCAAGACATGGGAAAAGTGTTATAAATTATATACTCTGCCAGAGGATCAACTTTTTTTTAAATCAATATTATCAAATTATTGACTTAAAACAAGCTCCTATACCTTGCTGAAAAGTTACTTGCAAGTATTTTCATCTTATTTCAAGTCTACTTATATGTTCGCACTAAAAATAGATCAAAAATCCTTGGTACGATTTTGCTTTTGCAGTTCCACAATTTTTAAGTTAAGGAGCTGAATTTTATTATTTTTTTTATTCATTATTTTTCTGCCACTTTAAAATCTGTTTTGTGTTGGTCTATCACATAAACTCCCAATAAATTATATTGCATTTTGTAGTTACATGACAATTGGTGGAGAAGTTCAAGGGTCATGCAGTCCGTGACCCTTGAATCATTTTAAGTCGAGCTTAAAATGATGTTTGTAAGAGGTATAATGAACAAAGACTATGGGCGTCGCCATGTTGAAATCCCGATTTCTTAATTGGAAAGATGTTAACCTGGGAGTGACGACAAACCCAGCTCTTTGCCTTATGCTAACTTTCACATGTGTAGTAACATTTTGGGGTCTTTCTGTATACTTTACCACTGTTCTGCACAGAATGACTGAGTTACAGTTGAGTTACAGAGCAGAGCGAGGCGACATGTTAAATTGTTTTATTTGTTTTAGAAGAAATCATGTGTGGTGGAAATATGACGCTGCACTAAACCCTAAACATGCCGTCCTCACAGTCAGAGTTGATGGTGGCAGCATCATGCTGTGTGGATGTTTTCTTTAGCAGGAGCAGAGGAGCTGAAACACAGCTTGTTAGAGACTTTAAATACTTGCCAGAGCAGCTTGGACCTCCTGCACACCCAGAGCTTTTTAAAGACCCTGTTTGTTTACACAAAGTGCTCTCCTTGTTATCAAGCATCGTCTCTCCACCTACATCTGGCTGCTGCTGGGTTTTCCTCCCCTGGCTGTCGTCCATTCTCTGGTCTGCTTCGTCTCCTGGATCCTGGTCTTCACCATCCCGGTCTCCAAGATGAGCGCTCAGACTGTGAGCGTCATTCTGCTCCTGCCTCCTGAAGACGTCCTGCTGTCCTCTAGCTCTCACAGGAAGGTAGAAGGCTGATGAGGAGTTTATTATTGACCACATCAGGTTGTCTAGAGAAGCAACTCTGTCTTTGTGCTTTTAACCTGACCTGCAGTATAAAGGCTATGAGACCAGAGCTCTGCTGTGCTGCTATCATGCTGCAAACTGGTACTACTACAAATACACTGTTGATGGGATCAATGTGTTTGCTGTCAGTATCCTTCAGTTTCTCTCTCTCTGTGTGTTTGTGTGTCGCGGCAAGACTTGTAAAGATCTTTGACTCACCCCTCAGACCTCCTCCCCCTAGTTATTGTTGCCCTGGTAATCGGATATGTTGACAGAGAAAACCAGTTTGCCAGTTCAGATGTCAAGTTTGCCACAGCGATCAGCTCTATCATACCCCTGTCTTACTACATTGGCATGGGCATCGCAAGGTAAAATGACTGTGATCCTCTGCACAGCGGGAAAAAAAAGGTTTTCTATCAAAGCAAATCTGATGGTAACATTCTCCATTTCTGCAGTATCGCCGCCCAGAGTAACTTCGCTGTCGGCGCTGTGGTGAACGCCACCTTTGGCTCCATCACAGAGCTGACCTTTTACATCACTGCCCTGCTCAGAGGCCACCGGGCGGCCAATCCCTGTCTGCAGGAGGTCGTAAAGGCTGCGCTGACTGGGACGCTGCTCGGATGCATCCTCTTCATCCCTGTGAGCATGTATATAAAAAAAACATCCTGAATTATAGCTAATAAGCAAGAAAATGTACAGATTCTCTTTTAAACTATATTTAATTGAAAATAATCCCTGTTTCTGTAGAATCATGTGACTGTTTTTGCAGAAACAGTTACATGCATATTTCCTTAAATCACGATATCATCAAAGTTAATTTGTTTAAAGTGAAACAATCAATACACAGAGTGACATATTTCCAGCTTTTATTTTCAGTCACTGTTGTTCACTGGGTGCTGTAGTCAGGCTTAATGGTGGAAAGTTGAGTGGAAGGAAAAAAGTGTGAGAAGAAGGCACACAAGAAACTCTATTTATTGGAAACTTTTTGACTCTTTGTGCTTTTCACAAGCTTTATAAAAATGCTGATTTAATTTTCCAACAGGTTGTGACACTGACACCTAGTTTAGTAAACATGGTATCAGTCTGTTTAATTGAGGAACGAATGTCCCTGACCTAAACCTCATAGAGTCTATGTAGTTTCGTTAAAAGAATATTAAAGGAACCTGAGCTGCCTTAACACCTCGATACAGCTATGTCAAGGAGCATTGAGGGAGTAATTCATACAGAAGAATTTTTTTTTATTACACATCCTTTTTATTTGTCTACTGGAATATTCAAAGTAGCTGATAAAAAATATTTTGATTTACTGAGTCATAACTATCAAACTTACCAGAAAATAACACTTTAGATATGTATACCACTCTGGGATTTATATAAACACAAATAAATAAACCTTTCCCATCATATTCTAACTTAGTGGGATGCACTTCTAGTTAGTTTTTAAACTTGTGCAAATGAATAGATATTTAAATTCTTTTGCTTGTTTTAGCTAACATAAAATAACTAAATATGTTTCTTGAATTTAATTTTAAAAAATATTCAGGATGTATTAAAAAATTTCCAGTGTTTCTTGAATGAAACATGTTTTTATTTTTAGGGCATCTGCATGATAATCGGGGGCCTGAAACACAGCGAGCAAAGATTCAACAGCCGATCTGCGGGAGTGAGCTCTGCATTGCTCTTCATCTCTGTGGGAGGCGAGTATTTAGCAATGAGTTTTGTTTGGGACGCATTCCAACAAATCTGGATGTTATCTTAAGGTTCACAATAAATGGATCCAAGAAGACAGAGAAAAGCTTCAGCTTGTCTGTATTTCACTCCAAAGTTGTTAGTGATCAGCAAAGAATTAGGATTTTTTTTGTTGTTGTCTAAATTAGTCAAATAAGCTTGTTTTTTCTGTGTCTTGCAGGTGTTTTTGCCCCTACGCTTTTCTCCAAGGCGTATGGGAACCTGGTGTGTGACGCCTGCACCAACGCCACGGGAGGAAACAGCTCGAGCAACGCCAGCGGGCCGTTTGTGTGCCACAACTGTCACTACGATCTGGTCAGTAGATATCAGAAGCTCACAGACTGCTGCTCTAACATGGTCGCTTATATTTACAGCTGCCTTTAAGACTGATTTTTGTCTTGTTTTCTCAGAAAAACGGCACTCTGTTTCGTGACCACATCCAGTGAGTGCTGCTTTATTCTTATATCTTTTTGTGGGTGAATTTCAGACTTTTCCAGACTCGACTTTCCAGAGTTCTGCTTTGTATTTTCTTTATAAAATATAAAAGAGTAAAGATCACTGTGAGGTTGTGGCAGATATTTCTACAGTTGGTGGGCTAAAACTGTGGAAAGACGCCAAGCTGAATGAAAGGAGAGGAAAGAAGAACAGGAGAAAGAAAGAAAAGAGACAAGGACTTGAAATGGTAACAAAAAAAATAAGGAAGGACATGGGGGAGAAAAAGTTTTCAATTCTCTGTGTTAATTTTATATGTAAAACAATAAAGATCAGTGTGAGGTTATGCCAGCTATTTCTGTAGTGGCTGGCTAAATATGTGGAACCTGGAAAAAACTGGAAACTGGGAAGAATCACACAAAGAAGGGGGGTGGGAAAGAAGGACAGAAAGAAGAGAAAGACAGAAAGGGCACAAGGTCAATGTAAAAGCATGAGGAAAGATAGGAGAAAAGAAAAGAATACAAGGAATGGAAGAACAAAGAACATAAGGAAGGAAGGATTGACACTAGAAAACCAGGAAGGAGATGAGGAAGCAAAGAAAGAACAGGAAATGAAATATGGAGTGATGGAGGGTGGGAATAAGGGGACGAGAAAGGAGTAAAAGAAGGAGGTTTGACAGAAAGACAGAACTAGTAGACAATAGAAATGGTGACAAAGTCTGGAAAAATGTTCATGCTCTTCGGGATTTCACAGGAGCTCGGGGTTAAAAACAAGCCTTTGTGTTTGGCTGTGTTCTTGTTAGGCCTCTGGTGTACACCGTGTCCGCCCTCCTGCCTGCTGCCTACATCATTGGACTGATATTCACTCTGAAGACTCATTCGCACATTTATAACATCCATGTTGGAGAAGGGCAGGGTGAGACTCACACACCACTCCCATCAAACAGCGAAAAAACTGCTTTTCATTGTTGCTGTTCAGTGCAGAGCTTTACACACATACGCAGCTGTTAGTAATGTGTTTGAGACGTACTGCATCGGATGTTGATAGATTGTTTGTATGGATTTAGCTCGACTATCAAAGAAGCGTCATGTTAGCCAGACAAAAAGTTCTGCTGTCTGTTTGGGATCCTGTAGGGAAACTCGTCTGTGTCCTCATTTCAACCGTCTAGAGATTGAAATTTGGATGTCGTCCTTCTTACTTCATATCCCTGCCTGTTTGTACCTCTAGGAGCAAAACAGCCCCACAGCATGAGCCTCCCACCTCTGTGCTTGACATACTTTTTGTCATTGAGACCAAATAGTTCAATCATTGTCTCATTTTGAGGTTAAAACCTTTTTCTAGAATAAGCTTGATTTGTGCATGTAGGCAGTGGGAAAAGTTTTGGTGCAAAAGCTTCTTCTTCAGTCTGGTGTTCAGGTGTGTTTTGGATTAAGATGGGCTTGATCTCTGGAGGTTCATATATTTTTCTTGTTCATCAACAATAGCAGTTTTTGTTGAGATGGTTGAAACTTTGATGCAGGTGGATGTTCTCACGCTTCCCCCCCAAAAATGGTTTGGAATGGATAAAAAACATAATAAGGTTCTGACTTTAACAGTGCTGAGCTTAGACTTGTAGGGAAGAACTGTAGAAAATAAATAAGGCTCCAAATCAATATCAAAAGCAAGTCCGGTTTACAGTAAACTCTGATGTTCACACTATAATTTGTGTCTGATCAGAGACCGGTCATCATGGGACGGTGGTCCACTGGTCCCGCTGGAGGTCTCTGCTCATCCTCATTGTGGCCACTGTTCTCACGTCCGCCTGTGCCGACCTCGCCACTGAGCACATCCAGCCCATTCTCAACCAGCCCAACGTCTCTCAGGTCGGTCTCCCGCCATCTGAGCACGCTCAGACTCTTTCCTGACTGTGTTGACCCTCCCTACATCTTTCCTCCTGCAGTACTTCATCGGGGTGACGGTTCTCGCAATGGTCCCCGAAATCCCAGAGATTGTTAATGGGATCCAGTTCGCACTCCAGAACAACATCAGCTTGAGGTCACTTGAGTCGTACTAGAGATGGAAAGCTACAAACTGGTTTCTATTCCTTACATTGGCTGTGTTTCCTCCCCAGTTTGGAGGTTGGAAGCTGCATAGCTGTGCAGGTCTGCATGCTGCAGATTCCAATACTGGTCCTTTTTAATGCCTTCTGTGTACGTCACTTTCCTCCCTCTTCTTTTAATTAGTTAATAAAAATTTAAACTGATAACCTGTTTCTGCTTTTTTTCCATAGGATATGGGCTTTGTGCTGCTCTTCAGCGATCAGCACCTGTGGGCCAGCATTTTCAGTGTCATTCTGGTCAACTACATCTTCATGGATGGCAAGTCGGATTATTTCCAGGGTGAGTCCTGATCAGCTGGATGCTTACAAAATGAAATTAAGACTTGGGGCAACAACACACATCAGAGGTGTTGGTTTATCTGAATGATTGCTTTATTTACTGCGTCTGATTCTAGCCTTTAAGAGTTAAACTGCAGGTTCGGCACAGAGGTTACATAAACAGTACAGGAGTATTAAAACTACCTAAAGAAAAGTACAAACTATGTTATGTAAAATTATTCCAGCAGGATCAACTCTGATTGTGTGTGAGGTCACACCAGCAATAAAATATGTGGTATGGTTGCATGATAGTTCATCATCTGAGAATCTGTGTACACATTTCTATATTAATAGGGAAATTTGGGTCGATATCAATACCGGATATTAATATATCCGATATGTATTACGTACATTTCCCTATGCTTTTGCGCATGATGTGAGTCACATCGCAGACATTCCTTCTCTGTTTCTGTTAAACAACCCAGAAAAAACATGAATCTTGGGTATTAATACCAGCTCAGTTTCACTTTTGGGACTAATTATGTTAAAAATTACAACACATCAGCTAGTATCTGAGTTAATGTCGATATATCATGCATTCTGATGCACCTCTTATGTAGATCAGTGCTTTAAATCTAAATATTTTGCTGTTAATCTGCAACTTATGGATAGATGATGTAAAAAAAAAATAGAATCACTTAAAAACGGTCAATGTTAAAAAAAATTAATAAAACTGTATCAATATTTGAAGATAAAACATGTTAAAATCACTTGTTCTGATATTTCAACTGCCTGGTGTTGTACCTGAATGCAGCATGTGCAGGTGTTAGAAAATCCCCCCTCATCATCTCCCGATTCCTTAGATTTGCATCTCATATGTTGTTGTTAGTTTGGGTTCAGAGTTAGCCGGTTACTCTGACCTGGAGTTCTGGTTCTGGGCTGCAGCTACATGAAAAACATTAATGTTCCCAAATTGAGCTTAGCAGTGGCTGGGAATCCTCTCAAGTTTCATTTTTATCATCGCTTTTTAAAGTTGCGCTCACTTAGTTTGACACTTAGGCATGCTGCTTGTGTTCAGGTGTAAAACAATGCAGCATTCATTTGTTTGTACAGGATATTTTGGTACAACTATATTACTGCTGTATCATAGTTGTTATAGATCAAACTCAAGGCCCATGGGCCAAATCGTGCCCACCATAGTTTATGTGGCCCTGATATTAAATTAAAGCAGCTTTTATCTGCTTACTGCCAAATTATACCAATCAACCCCTACAGTTTCTTGAGAAATATTGTGGAAATTCACACAAAATCAACAAACTTTTGAGTTTATTGCAGATTTTTGTCAGAAACGATCAAAAACGTATTTAAACAATTTTTTTTGTATTTTAGCAGATTGTGAACGGGTTTTATCAATACATTCTGGCACAAGCGGCCCTTTAAGAGCATTCATGATCTTGATTTGGCCCAAAATGAAAATGAGTTTAACACCGATGCTATAGAGGAAATGTCTCAGCAGCTTTAGTTTATTCCCACTGTGAAAGCAACCTTTGTGTCTCTGAAGTCTCACAGTATGTTAATATTTTTTTTACTTCTGATCATTTTTGTCTCTTCAGGTACAGCTCTGGTGGTCGTCTACCTCATCCTCCTGGCTTTGTATTACTTTGCTCCGTCTCCATCTGGCTGTTGAGAACAGAACCAAGTTTCATCTCAATTAGCACTTTTTAAACATGAAGGACTCAAAATGAGCAAATGTCAGTTGCACAGAATCTCTGTGGGGTTTTTTTTGAGTGTTGATGGGTGAAATTTTGAAGGAAGTCTGAAGCATTTTCTCCATGCAAACAAAATTAACTCAGGTAGGTGCCACTAAATGCACTATGATAACCTGTGAACAATATTGATGTGTAATGTATAGGCTGAGTTGATTTTGAAGAAATATTCCCGTTTTAAAAATATGAAGGACTAAAAAGTTGTATTTTTAAACTGGTACAAAATATATATAATCTGGAAGTATTTAAAATACTTCCAGAAAGGATTGTTTAAATTTATAAACGTGAAGCTCAATAAAAGTTAATTTATGTGATTTACAATAATTGCAACACAGAGCAGTTTATTTTTGTTAAATTGTATGATTTGGTTCAAATTTAGGTATACACAAAACATGAATTACAAAAAAAGGGCTTTAGATAATCAAATTTAACAAAGTTTGAAATATCTCCGTTTCATTGTTAACAAGCTGAATAAGTTTTTCTGTTTGAGTTGAATAAGTTTTATTACATGGTTGAGGATGAACCTGCATACCACTGCAGTCCAACTGAGCAGAAATAAAACATATCTACACAAGGTTTCTTTAAAAAAAAAAAAAAAAAAAAAAAAAAGCTGCCTGTTTTTATTGTTTGCACAGACCAGAGAACAAGATTTACAAAACAATGCAGCCATATTTTCCTCTGAGACATTCATTTGTTCCCCAGAGGATTCTGTACAAAGCGACATGCAGACCATATGCAAGCAAGAAGATTTCACTTTCACAGACAAAATTAAAACTTAATCAGGCCGATACTTTTGAGCTTCAAGCATAAATAAGGCCACAAAATCTAAAAAAAAAATTAAAAAAAACAAAAACAAAAGAGGAGGCTGGGGGTTAAAACATTTCAAAAGCATCAACAGTAACAGTTTTGGTGACAAATAAAAGGCCTGTCCGGAAACATCGACACAGTATCGCCCAACTAACTCCAAGTTTTCCTACGTTTGGTTTGTCTGCAAAAAACTTCACACCTATCACAGTTTTTAATATCCTGAGTACGTCACACGCACTGACGAGGACTGCAGAATTACACAGCAGCTTAAGATACCAACACCACCTAAAGAGTGAACATAAACATTACAGCATATTACAATGCAAAAACAGGAAATGGGATCAGGAAAAAAAGAGGCAATCGATACAGGACATGTCATCACCAGTTGATGAAATGAGCAGCACAGTGTTTCAAATAAATAAAAAGTTTATGCAAAGTCTGCTGGAGTTCCTCCTGAGAAACCAGGAACAGCATCTGAAGGCTCAAGTGTGGAGCACCATCGCCGTGGTTCAAAAAAAATAAATCAAATCCTTCCTAAAAAAATAGAACTAAAGTTTGAATAATCTGAAATTTGAGGAATGAAAAGGCACCGAATGCATAAAGGAAAATAACAACTGTGGTGGATATCATATGCAAATTCACGACCAAGATACTAGGTTCCTATTTCCACCTCTGAAAAATGTAACAGAAAACTAAGTACAGAAAAAAAAGAAAAAAAAAATCAGTTTCCAGACTTTATTAGTTTTTAAAATATCAGAAAAAACATTTTTTTTAAAAAGCCAAGCTACTTCTTGATATCTTTATTTGTCTTAGATTTTTCCCATCACGAATTGAGTCTTGACATTTGTTGGCAACTTTAGATTTTTGAGTTACCAACAAATAAAAAGACAGAACCAAAAGGGTCCATTTTGTAGGTTTTAGTAAACGTCTTAAGTTTTTAAAGTATGCCTGATTTAGTCATAACAGAATGAAGTGTAAAAGTTCACACATTGTGCTATAAAGAACAAAATTTAGTCCCAAAAAATCCAAATTAAAAAGTAGTGGAATAGCCCTTTACTGCACTCCTGAAGCTTTGCTTTGTCATTGTAAAAGCATTGAGCAGAAAATCTGGAAATGTGAGTCTGGAAATGTGTGGATTTTTGTACTGGAAGCAGCTTAGGAACCCAGAGGAAATTAAATGGTTGTAGAGGCACCAGAAGTTTCACAGTGAGCCTTTAAAAACAGGCTGCTGGGTTTTCCTCTGATCACAGAAGCAAAACATTATGAATGAATGGATTATTTTTCAGTTTGAAATGCTCAATAGCAAAACACATCATTAGATCTTAAATAACTTCCCCAGTTAGATGTCTTTGAAGGCATCTCAGATTTGTGTTCAGTGGAGAATTATTTACTGACGATAATTTGTCAATAAATAACCAAGCACATATAAACCAGATGCAGATTTCATCTGCTGGAAAATGTGGTCAAAGTGAGGAATCTCATCAGATTCAGCACTGCAGCAAGACAGCAGAATGTTAAATCACACTGCCTGCAGCCATATTTAGTTTGTTTGAACTTTTTTTTGTATTTACCTTAATAATTTTACACGTTTCTGGTACACAGAAAGGAATGTGCACAGGTTTTAAATTACAAGTCAAGTTTTACATGTGTACCCCCTTCACTGCCTTGGATGGACATTTACATTTCTAACAGAAAAGAACGACGACAAAAACAAAGTATTTTCCCAGCTAACGGCACCAAGCTGTCTTTGACCTACTTACAACCAACTTTAGTGTCAGTCTCCTTCCTTCTCCGGTTGGTTGGTCTGTGTGTTCAGCCTATTTGAGCCTCTGAATTAGTGAATGTGTCAGTCCCAGGCTCAGCAGCTGAAGGGTGGACAGCTGCATTAGGTGAGGGAACGATTTCAACAGCTTCTCCCAGGTCATTTCCAGCAGGCTGGGCACCACCAGCCACACTTTATACAGAGAGGCAGTCCTTTGGTTCCCAGACATGTTGACAACACCGCCGTGGATGTACATGCAGCCAGCCTGAAGGAGCAACAAACGAGCATTAAACCAGTGGAAGGGCAATCCTGCGGGCTGAAGCTCTGCACATATTGACCTCATGAAACCCACATGAGCTGGGTTTAGCTGACTAGCTGCTACTCTGGAAAAGAACTGCAATACTATGCAATTTCCTCCATTGTATAGCTTAAACAATTAATCAGGTTAATTGTGATAAATATTTGAAAAAATTGTCAGTTAATTTAGTAATCAATCATTAAATGAAGTAGACCCAAAAAAATAGGCCATTGGCTGGGGAAAAAAAAAAAAAAAAAAAGAAAAGAAAACGGCAGCAATCAAGCCAAAACTACAAAAAAAATTATAATTTTTTAAATTTAACAGAGAAAACAAAACACCTGTGTCTGTAAATATGTCCTACCCAGACATCTCAAGTGGAATAGCTCTAGCTTCATCTGGTTCAACTTTTGTAATTAAAAACAAAAAATCTTTATTTTCTTATTTAAAAAAGAAACGAGTCATTAAATGACTCGTTTTGAGTCATTTAATGTATTTTAATATTGTATAAAAAAAAAGGCGCAAAGTAGTTAAATAAAAAAAAAAGATCCACAATGTGCCAATTTTTTATCCAACCAATTAATGGTAAGAATAATCAATTACTAAAATAATCTTCAGTTGCAGCCCTTCTCCATTTGTATGTAAATGACTGAAATATAGAGTACTCCAAGATCATAATGGTCATCAAATCAAAACCCCTTTCACTCCATAGATAATCATCTCTGACTTTCAAGTCATACTCTGCATAATGAAATACATTTTTCATTATAATTGACAGCTTCTTCAGTAATTCATATATTTTAAATGTAAATACATTGTAAAATATACAAGTTGTATTTTTTTTTTTTTTTTTTTTACATACAGTTATATATGTAAAAAATATAAACTGGACTGAACTTTAAATCTCTTTCATTAATGTAAATTTGGCACTTCTCGACTTTTTTAAAATCGAGAAATAAAACTGCAAATGTGTAAAAAAAAATATATAAAAAATTTCAAATCAAAATGGGTCATAAATTTGATCAGCAGATAACAAGAAGGCCAAGTAAAGCGAAGGTGAGCCATTATATTATTTTAAACTTACAACCTCTGTCTGACCTGGAACTGCTGGATTTGGAAATATTTAACCTTTTTGGAAAATTTTGAGTTTACAGCTAAGAAATCCCCAGTGTCTAGGATATACCTAAGCTGTTTTTGTAATTTTGATGGCATCTTTAGCTAAAGCTACTAAAGACACTTTAAATAGTCTGACAGTAACTTCGACCCACATCATGTGTCAAAGCTCAGCGCTGATTTCCATAAGGACACCATCAGAGAAGCAAACTGAACTTTACAAAGATCTGCTACAGTAAACCAACGGGCTGAAAATCAGCCACTGAATTCTGGTCGACAAAAATATAATCCATTAATTAATTGTTCAGATGTAGAAAACTCAGGGCCACTACTGACCGGAGTGACAGCGGCAGAGTGAAAGTAGGCCGGCTCCGGCAAAACGGCGGGCAGCTTCGTCCACTGAAAGGTCTGAAGGTTTATCTTCCACAAGTCTGACAGGATGAGCTCGCCGTTATAACCGCCACATATAAACACGTCTGAACGCACAGACAGGCCAAGATAAAAGGTTAAATCCAGCATTTCAGGCGTGTTAATGTTTGAAAGCCTGCTTACCGTCTTTGACCTGAACGCAACTGTGACACCTGCGAGCAGCAGGATAACCTGCAGTGATGAGATTTAAAATCTTAACAGAGTTCATAAAACCCAACATTTGGCTTAAAAGAGGAGGAAATAAAAACAAGAACATACCCGTATCTTCATGGGGTTTGGTTAAAATTTCTTCCCAGTAATTAGTCTCCAAGTTATATGCATGAATCTGATGAGCAGAAATGGAATTATGAAAATACACACTTAAAAGTTGAATCCAAATATTTAGTCATTAAAGATAAAAAGACAAAATGTTTACCTTTCTGTCTGACATTAAACCAGCCTAAACTTGTCCTGTTTTAGATGAGTTAGGACTAAGATGATGCCTACAATGAAATGACTAATTTTTAAAGACTACCAGTTGTATGATTAAACTGTCACTGAAATGTTTGGTCATACTGACTTTGATTAGCATCTGGAGGAAAAAAGGAGAAACTAAAGACCATTCCAACAGTGGGGGACAGGAGTAGCAGCATCAAATTGTGAGGGGAGACGGAAATGGAAAAACTAAGACAATTTGCAATATTAGTCAGAAAATTTATGCTTAAAAAAGAAAGATGTGGAGGCAGAGTTAAACAGGAGTGTGGTTAACAAACCCGACTCGGTTACATCAGTTCTGCCTGAAGGAAAGGTCAAATCTCCAGATTATTGAGAGAAACTCAAGGCAGAAAACCAAAATCATTTGACTCAAGTCATACAGTTTGAAAGGCAATACAATCAAAAACTAATGAAAGACTTTATTATTCTGACATTTAGCAACTAGAGTAACTCTGCTACCCCATTGGACTCCAAAGAAATTTTAATATAGTTTAATGTCAGACAGTGAGGAGTTCAGGCCAAGTTTTTCCATTCTTGTTCTTCTTACTTTATCTAATGGATATGACATCCATGAGGTTCCACCTCCTAAAATGTATATTCTCTGTCCGTCTTGAGCCAGCTCGTGTCTGTATCTGAAAAACAGAGCTCAATCCATCTTTATCCGCTGTGATATTCTGGACATGACAGCCAGAATAAACCCAGCGAGCGAGTCTGATGGCTCTGAACTCACTGACCTCTCATCAGGTAGATCTAGCTTTCTGTTTTTGGGCTTGAGGTGGGTCCACTCCCTGGTGCTCAGATCCAACCGGTGCAGGTCGGTGCTGTAAAGGTAGCCCGTCGTGCCTCCAAACACGTACAGGTAGCCGTTTATAATAACCATCGCCTGGAAACAAAGCGCCCGATGAGAGATTGGTAAATGAAAACGCCAACACTCATCACAGAGTTGAGGTCTAGACAGAAACGCTACCTGTCCATAGATCTTGTTTGGTTTCTTCCCCTTGCAGTTCAGCAGGTTCCATCGTCTGTACTGGACGTTGCAGACGTGGACGTCGTTGCTGTTGTTTTCACCAAAGGGAATCCCAGTGCCACCAAACACAAGCAAGTTGTTGCCATGCAAGACAGCTAAGAGACAAAACATGATTTAACTCCGACTCTCGGCATAAAGTTGTCACAATATAAAACCACAAGACAAAAACAATATCAGAGTTTGCATATTCATACACGCCTGTGTGGTCATTTAAATCTAGCAGTCTGCCAGAACCTGCAAATCTAAAAATTACCATAATGTAACATACATTTCCTCTCTCCTGACATATTCAGAAGCAGGTACAAAGCAAATAAGAGACACATACTTAAAGAAAATACTTTAAGTGAAGTCAAAATTAAGGAAGACATTTCATTTAGTCAATCATCATCCTAAAATATACAGGCAGTATTTATGAGGCATCATGATCCACATTAAATCTGATTTGAGAAAACAAGATCATACAAACCAGCATCTTAGTCCAATAAAAAGACAATAATTGATGGAAATGTAATTTAAGAGGCATCCAGCTGCAGTTTTCACTTAGACCGTCTTTAATGAGAGGTCCAAAAACTCACTAGTCACACAAACCTATATTCTAAGTTACTTAAATTGAAAGTACAAGAAGCTTGACTTTCATTTACAGCATATTTGTGTGCCCATGCTAGCCTGCTCTTATTTCCACCGTGTCATGTCTGTTCTTACCTGACATGGACGCCAGCTCTGTGGGCATGTAGCCCTCTGTGCGGATCTGGTGCCAGGTGGCTGTGACGAAATGAAACCGCCAGAGTTCCCTGAAGAGAGGGTAGTCCTCATTCTCCGACCCGCCCGCCTCCTCGAAGTCGGGGTTGTAGCCTCCGAACACATACAGGTTAGAGCTGTCTGCAACGCAGCGGTGTCCACTGCGGGCAGAGGGTATGCAGTGTCCTGTAGGAAAAATGTTAATCTTAACCAGCTGAAGACTCTCTCTGGAATCGTAGGGAATAGACTGTATACGTCATCCATCTCTTTTCCCTTGAGTTTCAGTACCTTCTTTCAGGAACCTGAAGGGGATCCGGAGGTTGAGGCCGTTTGGGGAGAAGATGCGCCGAGCCTGAAGCCATCGTGCTCGCTTCTTGGAGCCTGAAAACACAGAAGCAAAGTCAAGAGTCAAACTTAAAAGAACTTCAGCTGACCAAAGTGCTACATAAGCTCGAATACATGTTAATAACTAGGATAAAAAAATAAAAATAAACAAGATCAACGTTTTTCTCTTCTAGTAGTGTGAAACAAAGTAGCACATAATTATGAAATGGAATAATTTCATAATTATGAAATTAAACTAAAAGTAAAAAAAGTTTACTTTTAGTTTACAGCTAAAAGTAAACTGGTTTACTTTTTTTTTTTTTTTACTTTATTCACAATTTTTATTTGGCCCTGTGTGGTAGAACTGCTTTTTGTTTTAATTAAAGCAGCAGGGTTTGTGAGTTGTGTCAATAACTGCTTTGCATATGTAGAGTTGTGTTTTCTCGTCCATTTTTCTTTGTGAAAACATCTCAAGCTCAGTCAGAAGGCATTTCACTCTACAGATCTTTTCCTGCTAAAAGAAGATTTATTGTGGGAATGAAGTATTTAGGGTGACAGTTTTAGTTTTCCGCCACGCAGTGCAAAGCCTATAGACAAAAAGTTATATTTGGGTCTTGTCTGAGCACACGTAGATATTATACTTGCAGACTGTACCCCAGCTGAGCTGTTGATCTCTGCTAGTCTCTTGTTTTTGTTTTTTTTTCCACTGCTCGGTCCATCACAGCAGCAGTAAATACCAATATCTTTAAAAATATGACTACTTCCAATGAATGGGTGCCATTTAGCGAAATTGTTTGCAGTTTTGTCCTGATCTGCTCCTTCAGCGTTTTCCCATTACGCTGTCACGTGCTCTTCAGTTTGATGAAAGTATATCAATAAACGTGCTAATAAAAACCTTTTGTGATGCTTCCGTAGCAGCGGTGGCTAACTCCGCCCTGTGGCTAAAGCTAACAGAGTTGGGAACAAAGAAAGCTCCCATTGTGTCATCTTTACGTGCATAACCACAACATACAAAGTCACAATCAACAAAACAACCCCCCTTTGGCTTGTTGGAGGTGCTACGCGCTATGCTGTTGCTAGCAACTAGTTTTGTTTACAAACCTGAATCGCGGGCAGAGGGCCGCCACGACAGTTTTTCAAACTCGTTGAGGTGACTGGAGGTTCCGTTCGGTTCAAGCGACGACATTTCACTGGAGACACAGACACAGAGGCGGTTCACAGTACCAACAACTGGATCGAAACCGGACTCCCTCTCACCAGCTTCCCAGCAAAATAAAACCGACGGGCGCTGCTCACAGCTAACCAGCTGATCTGAATCGACCAATCAGAGGGCGAGGAATCGCTCGTGTTGCGTTCAAGAGCCGCACAGCATACGGCGTTGACAGTGAAAATTAATCTGGATTGAAATAATTTATTTGGACAAATAAATGATTTCAGCTGTTGTATTGATTGTAGAATTGTTTTGTTTACAATTCATGCTTCTGAGCATGAATTGTTTTTTAATCACTCCCAACATTTTAATCAGACTTGTGTTCAAATTTTAACTGGGACTTTGTAAAATCTTGATTTTATTCATATTTATCTCATTCAGAGGTGGGTTTGCTGATGTGCTTCATCGCCCTGATGCGTAATCCAAATGTAATTGCTTGTAATTGCTTAAAGAAAATCTGATCAGCACCTAGATGGCGTGAATGCATCTGAACACCCAGAATTAATAAATCTTTTCTAAAATCAAATGCACTCTGCTCAATATGGTGACAGAGTTAGTTTTTGATTTTACATGAGAAATGTTCACAGTTTTCATTTTGATTGTGGGTTTAGTTACTTTAAAAAAATAAATAAAATAAAATTACATTAATGTCACACCCATGCTGTACATTAATATTTCATAAAGAAAGTCTTCCTTATTCTTTAAACCTGTATGTCTACAGCTTCCCTTGCATTTGGGCCCTTTTAACTTCTAATTCATGACATTAAGTGTGGTTTGTAACTTTTGCACTAATGTCAAACATCATATATAAACACTTTTGTTCAAGACATCCAGAATATGTGGCGAACCACTTTTAAAACAGATAGTTTTGAGGCAATGAGCTGGTTTGAGTGACTTCTTTTCATAATGCATATCATGTATCAACCGTCCCCCAGATCCTGTGCTGCTGCTCTGCTGTCATGCAGTAATCTGGATTCTGACCTTGTTAAATAGACTTGGAGACACAAAACAAAACAAGCATCTCAATCCTATGCAAAACGTTTAGCACCTCATTCACATCAGGTATGAAAATCAGGACATAGAATGGTTAAATACAACAGAACATTTGGTTTTCTGAAGACTTTTTACATTAAAGATGCTCTCAGGGTTTGCTAAATGTAACAGTGACATAAATTACTCTCTCCACACCTATTTGGGTGGGTATTTACACATCCTTTAATGCACCATTGTTCTGATTTATTGATTAGATTCAAATCACTCAGTAAATAATCGGTGGGTCCAGACAGAATGATAAGCTGGCTCCTTTCACCTCTTTACTGAATGCATCAAAGTTGTAAAAGAGGAAATCTGATCTCCCAGCATGTCAAAATTGGCCCACTAAGCCTCTGCACAAAAGACGCCACGCAACAGAGTGAAATGAGGTCATATTTTTAGCTGAAGGTACACCGGAGACATCTAAATTACATGGAGTCATATTTCAGCTTTTCTTCAGTACTGTTTAAAAAATATCTGTGTTTTCCGTTTCAGCAGGGAAAATGAACAGTTCTGGGGGAAAAAGCAGGAATTTCTGAATCTTTTATTTTTCCTGAACCTAAATGTGTTAGGAGGTCTGCTAAAACAGAGGAAATTAAACTTGTGTGACCCACATTATCACCTCATCTCTGACCAAAAGAACTTCAGATGTTTTATATTCAACGTGACATCACACTTACTGGCAACAAAATGCAAGCTCCAAGTTCATTATCCAAGAGGAATGTTCGGATTTAGATGCAATTCAGTTTACAAGCAATTGGCACATCTGGAGAGAAATGAGTGGCAGCATCACAAGAGGAGCGATGTATTGCAGGCGGTTCCTGGAGCAGCCAAAAGTCTGACAAAAAAGTGAATGAAGAAACAAAAAGAAGAAACAGAGGATACCAAGGACGAGACGCCGGCATTTGTAGGAATAAGCCATTGAATTTTCCAGCTGGTCAGCAGGTTCTTTACAGTACCATACCAGACAAGATGTTTGTCATTCCCCTCATGAACCCCCTACTTCAAATATTGGCCAGTTCTGACAACGCTATTCCTGCATCAATGCTACTCTGGACAAACCTCTGCGGCCAGTGCACATTGAAATGATCTTTCATCAACAATAAATATTTAAACCAACACATAACATGACTATATGAAGTTATTTTTCAAGCCTGTTTCAATGTTTCCTCTTGATTTCAAAAAATGCTTGTTTTGATTTGCCTGTATCTATCAAAAAACTGCCACCTCACTCAATGCATGAGTGCGCTCTGCATGTTGCACAGATGTCCATCCCGTGTCTTGCAAACTCAAACTAAAACTCCTAAAAAATTGTGCAACGTGCTGGTAATGTTTTTAAGTTCACGTAAAATGCCTCCTTTGTGTCTTCTGACCTTCACTGACTGCTTAGACTGACAGTCACATGCTGTGGACACTGACTGAACACATCACTTAACTTATGATGCCTTTGGCTTATGGGCTCTCCTGCCTGTCATTTGAAAATATTACCATGTCCAGAACCAAGTTGCAAATAAATCACTAAATGGGGGTTCAGTTGTGTTTTCAGTGAGGACATTTCAAATATGTAAATGCATGTTTTTTAAAATCTCCTTTCTATTTGTATTTTAACATATTGTCAGAGATGTTCATCAATGCAAAATTATATCAACTGTGACTGTCACTCCTAAACATTGCTACACCTTAAGTACAATTGGAAGGACTTATTTATCCCTTTTGACAAATAAATGATTTCAACTAATATCTGGATCAAATGAAATGTATAATTCTTCTCACACTATTCAGCCTCATTGTTTGCATTCTTTATTGTGATGAACTTTGAGATTTATTCTGAGGATTCAGTAACTATTAAATACAACAAACTTACAAATTCTAATTCCAAGTAAAAACAAACCAGACATTTTATTTTGTAAACTTATTTTGTAAGCGTACAAAAAATAATGATGAGTTGATTTTATACATGCAACAATGAGTTTAGATAATAAACTGATAACCTCCACGCATAATGATGTTTCTGCAGCTTATTTCCAAGGATAACTAATTTGACAGAATAATAAACTGTCCAGCTAGTGAAGGGTGTGTCTTTTCTGGACAGCTGTCACTCACATTCCCCCTGACAAATTTCACAAATTTTCCATAGTTTTTACATCAGGTAAGTTTACAGGCTAACCAAACACGCTGATGAGGTCACTATAGCAAGCCTTTGTCCTTTTTGACAATGTTTTAAATTAACAAGAACTGCTGGAAAATGACAATAACCTCTTCACAAAGCATCTCAGCGGAAAGACGCTTGTAGTGCTCTAAAATCTCCTGGTATAGTGATGTGTGGCTGTGTGCCTCAACCAACCAGTATTATGAGCTGTTATGCTCTTTTTCCAGACTCTGGGATTTGCTGTTACGTCTTCTTTTCCAGTCAGTTTTTTCTTCTACTGAACTTTCCATTAAGTTTGAACAGAGCACTTTGAGAACCAGCCAGCTTGACCTTTGTGGCTTACCGCCATGGTGGTTGGTGTTGGTAACAGCTTGTACTTCTGTGGAGTCAGCAGTCTTTCCTATGATTGTACAGACTGCACAAAACATTTCTGTATTTAAAATAACTCCCATTGGTATTTTTATTGATTTAATCAGAAATTAGTTCTTGAAAGCCTATTGGCCTTTCACTTTTTAAACTTTTTTTTAAATTTTTTTAACTCAATTAACTTTTCAATTATCTTTCAATTTATTAAGCTCCACCTGTGGACACCTGAACTATTCAATATCTAATCATGTTTATGATTCATGTCGTTCACGTGACACAACTTGTGTCTAATGTGCTTATTCACGGCTCCCAACGAGGCGGCTTGAGCGCAGATCTAGATTTACTAGAACAGCACGCACTTTGTGCCGGAGCCTCGGCTCGAGCTACCGTTCAATAAAAAACTTAAAGGGAAGCGACTTTTAATCTCAAGCACCGCTTCCGATCCCTCCAGAAAAGTCAGCAGTGTTGTTTCGGCAGCTGGTCAGCAGTTCGCCGACAGTGTGTGCGCGCTCCTTGGGTGTATTTCTGTGCTCGAGCCCCTCCTCTGGTTGGCTCGGCCGCTGGAGGTGGATGTCGCTGGCAGAGAGTCTTCAGGACAGGACACAACTAGGTAGAGCTGGCCGGGGAGGAGGAAAAAGAAAGAAGTAGGCGATGTTTATGTCCTGTTTATGGACGCTGCGGGCAGGCTGCTGCTGCTGATAACAGTCCGGTGGCCTTGGAGGTGCTGTCAGGCTGAAAGGTTAAGGTAGTCCAGGAGCCGCAGTAGTATTTTTAGATCTCTTCTCTTGAGGTAGGCTACACAAAAATGTCGTCTCCAAGTCCGGGCAAGAGGCGAATGGACACCGACGTGGTGAAACTGTATCCTTTTCCACCGAATATGGTCAAATGAAGCCGACACGTCTCTTGGCGACTATTGTCAGCTGTTTGGTGGTGATTATTGACATTTGTTCGCTCGGGATGGCAGCTGTGTGTTCTGTGTTTAAGTGTTTTACTTTGACGTTCCTGGCAAGGGTCTGTGTCTAACAGGAGCTAACTACCACGGAAGGGCAATATAAGCTGTTAATTTAGAACAGCATTTGTTGAAACAATGCCATATATGTTGTCGGTATGTTAGCTGTAGTCGTTCTGCTTGTTTCCACAGTGAATTAGCAACGGAAACTGTCGCAATACAACGATGGCTGTTAACTCTGTTAGCATACACCGCTGAAGTCGGTATCCGATTTGAAGCTTCTAATTCAGCACTTCAGTAAAGAGCCATGTCACTGGTTTTAGGAAACCTGGATTCACTTTAATCAGATGTGGCTCAAAATCTACATTACTTATAACAGTCTAAGTTGAACTAATTTGTTTTACCTTGATAACAGATTATTATATTTAAACTCTGGGCTTTACTCTCTTATTTCTACCTGTATTTGTGTTTGCATTAATGGAAGAAAGGATGTGCAAATCACAGGATGTGTTTTACAGTACAAATGGGTATAGTTAAACATTTCAGTCTTACTTTGACTTGTAGAAGTGTTTTTTTTTTTTTTTTCTTTTCAAGATGGACCCATTTTAAAACTCTCATTTCAAACTAAAATATTGAAATGGGAAAAGGTCTAAACAATCTCCTTTTGTTTTCTCTTACAGAATAGAGCTTTCATAAATCCCAAACTGTGTGTTAAAGAATTGATGTGCCATTCACAGGTTTTACTTGTTTAAGATTGTCTGTTTTCAAACACATTTCAGGGTAATGTCAGGCTAATGTCATAAAACAGTCCGTAAACTATGTTTTAAAGACTATTTTGACAGTGTAGAATAATTCAGTCAAAGTTTGACTTGTTTTAAAACAGTGGTTTTGAAGGAGTCATCAGAAATGCTGTTCATGTAAAAAAAAACACAAAAAAAAACATCTGTATTTTTACAGAAACCAAAATGTCCAATCGTAAGCTGACCTCTACTGAATCTGTAGATTGTATAAAATTATTCAGATAGGATTTCATCATCCTAAATATTTTGGATTTTGAATCAGATCAAAAGTAGTCCAGGCTCCTTGGAAACTGTGAAATAGCCCTTTACTGTGTTGCCGACTCGTAAGATTCGAATCGCACACTAACTTCAGCATCCGTATTAGCTCTGAACATTGTTAGCCTCAGCTTTAAAGCGTCAAGTTAACATTTTAACCAACATCTTTTCGTTCTCACCAACTGACAACACGTTATAAAGTACGAGCGAGTGATTTTCTACATTTTAGAGACACTTCCCTGGGAAGACACGGCTGTTAAATGGTCATTTTTGTGAACGTTTACGTCGCAGCAGTTAGCTGTAGCGCGCTACCGTAAGAAGAGAACAATCAAACTCGATCAAGAGTCGATTCTGATTAAAATCTTCACGCAGCTGCAGGGCCTGCATTGACTGTTCAAAACAGATGGCCTGTGCTTCAGAAATGTGTCTGTTTTTCAAAAATAAAAGTGACTGGATTCATATGGTTGATTTGAATTGAAAACAAAGCAGAAATCCTTATGATAAATAAGTGAGCGTTGGCGTGTTTACCTTAGATAATTAAGTGAAGGGAAACAAAATCTTCAAAATTGTATTTTAAGTTTGTATAACAATGGGTAAAAAAGGAGCATATATTTATATATGAACTGTCGTTTTCATATATAAATACGTGTGTCCTCTCCACCCTGTGGCTTTTATAATCATGTTTAGTAAATAAGCTGTGGAGTATTTAATTTGTTATTCTAACAAATATCTTGGGGGATCAGCTGAAAGTTAATTTTTCCTCCCTTAAAGGTTTGGTAGAAGCGTGGTGTGCTGAATTGTTTTGTTTTTGTCCTGCAGCTTCATGCTGCTCTCTGACTGGCCGGCCTGTTACCATCCGGAACCCGGTAGAGGGCGGGCCTTCGGCGCACAGCTGACGGGGGACAACAAGCGTGCTGTAGGGGCGCATCATGCGGGGATGGGGGTCCGGGGGGCTGGGAGCCTCCAGGACAGGCATAGGACAGAGCTACACACACTCTGCAGGATGTGTTGTGCTTAGCAAGTTTTTGTTTAAAACTCTAGATGTTGACCTGTCAGGTGGATCAATAAAAATCGGTTGATTTACAAATGAAGCTGAAAGATTCACTTTAGGGGGAAGGAAAAGTTTAGGAAATAGAAATGTTGTTGTTTTTTCCCCATGTACAAATGATAACTTAGAAATGGGATGTTTTACAAAAAATGTTTTAGTTGGAATAAAATGTTACTTTTTATTTTAAAATTGTTTCTACACCGATTTCCAGCCATCTTCCACATTTAGTAAAGCAAATACTTGCGTACGATACGTCATAAATCTCAAAGTAGTAAGATCACAGAGGACTGTTTGGAGGGCAATTATTCTTGACTAAAATATTACATATTTAAAGTACCATGATATTGATAATGTGGCATCATGTCTTGCCTCACACCTGACTAATATAGAGTATTGGAAGGACACCCAAGGAGGACAATGTGGATTTATTTCAGCTAATTTTGTGATGTTTTCTAGTAGTATCACCACTATGTTAGGGTTGATTTTTACCATCTTTAAGGGTACTTTGTAACTGCTTAGGCAATTTAAAATCTAAGAGAATTTTCTACAAATTACTCAAAATGTAGATGGTATTTTGAAAAGTATCTTACAGATATTTATTTTTTTACCTTGATTAAAGATGCAAGAAGTAGTTCACAATATATCGATTCTGCTAATTACCCCTTAACAGACTGAAATTTTTTTTTTTTCACCGCATTCATAAAAATAATCATTAGATCTCAAACAATTTGAGTACTTTGATGCACTTTGTTGTGAAGTTTTGATATATTACAGATTTTTATTTTTTTAAACTACGACCTTTTTCAAAGAAGCGGCTGCTTGTTTTTGTGAAAAGAAAAATCCAAATCTGTTTTAAATTGCACAAGGCCTCTTCTATTATTTTTATTTTAAGTAAGTGGTAATAAAGTATTTTTATTACATAAACAGAGAGGAATACCTATGTTGTTGTTTTTTTTAACAGACACCATCTTGCAGGCAAGGCAGGTTTATTTCTGCATCACAAGGCTATTTGAAGTAATTAGTAGGAAAACAAATAATCTGAGCTAATGCAAGCTTCAGTAAAAAAAAAAAAAGAAATGCATAAAAGTAATATTAGTAAAATGTAGCAGTGTAAGTTATTAGCTGAAGGAGAATCTTTTTCTCAGTATCTGATGGGTTTTAGGCATTGTCACTCCCACAGAAACCAAAACACAAAAGAAGGCAGACCTAAAACTACAACCTTTTACCTGCTTGATTGTTTTGATTCTTTTAAAGGGATAATTGGTGAAACAGACATGTCATTATAATTAGTAGAAAAACATGAGATCTTTGTATGAGCTAAAGTGCTGATTTAAAGTGCTGATTTAAAGAGCAGTGGGAACTTGCAACCAAGCAGGTTTTCTCTTGTGTATCTACGACTGAAAGAGCTCTGCCTGAGTTTCTACAGGTAACCCTCCGGGGCGAAGAGTACAACTTGTACGTCTCTGTCAGGTTTTATTTATAGGATCTGTTGCCTTATATCACATTTAGTCTTCCTGTCTGTGGGTTGCTGCCGTTTTCGGCGTGGCAAACGTCTTTAAACTTTTGTCATTTTTTTTTTATGCTGATATGAAGTTTGAGTTGTTTGCTCTCCGGCAGCTGAACGACTGCAGCTGCCATGCCAGCGCCGTTCCGTTTAGACTGTTGGGATATAAACGACTGAAAGTTTCCTGACAGAGTGATGAAATGAGGTGAAAGGCCTGCTTCAGAGTCGAGCAGCCGTTGAGATTAAATACCTCCACCTCGCTGTGTTGTTGTTCGACAGCTGACTCACCCTCATGTTTCTTGCTATCACCACATCCTGTGACTATTAACCATCCAGAAGGTTTGATGTTTTTGTCGAATAAAATGACTCATTATTGCGTCTGTGTGTTTTTGTTTTTACTGTGCAGTTGAAGATTTTTGTCTTAAACCATGCGATTGTTTTATTGTTGAGGTTTGTGTTTGCTGGTTGAGTTTTTCTGATCAAGGCTGAATTATTGATTTCATTGTTGCAGCGCTGACCCAGCGTTTGACCTCTGCCCAGCCAAAGGTCATGGAGGGGTTATGAAACAGCTATGTTGTGGTTTTAACTTTCTTCCTGAGGTTCTTGATCACTGTAGGATGTTGGTGGCGTGTTTTTCTTTAACCAGGAATCAGCATTGAGAGTAAACATGAGGTCACTATCCTTAGTGGACTGAATGAGTTTGTGGTCAAGTTCCACGGACCACCTGGAAGTAAGAGTCTATATTGTTTGTCTTCAGCAGCATACCACAGTATTTTACCAAATGTGAATAAAGCCTAGTATGCTTTGACATTTTTAGACTTTATGTAAGCATTTGTGCCTCCCCCCTCCAAAAAATATTCACACCTCTTTTTTACATTTTGTTACATTAAAACCTTAAATTTCTATGTATTTTTCTGTTAGACCAATTCAACAAATCTCTGGACTTCGACTAGGCCGTTCTAACACATTAATATTCTTTTGCTTTTAGCTGTTCTATTGCAGATCTGGCTGCATGATTTGGGTCATTATCCTGCTGGAAGACGAACCTCCACCCTAATCATAAGTCTCTAACAGTGTCCAACTCCATCTAGTCTAACCAGATTCCCCACTCTTATGGTTGACTAATAGTTGACCTTATTATTATTTTTTTACCTCTGCAGCTCCTCTGAAGTTAGCATGTTCCTCTCGGCTGCTTCACTAATTAATCCTCTCCTTTCTCTCAGTCTAGCGTTGTTTCCTATGTGCATCATAATTATGCACATGTATGTGTTGGTCGGCATGAAATGCCATAATCCCACACTTAAACGTTTTTGGTTTGAATGAGGCAAAAGGTGAAAAAGTTTAACGGGTGTGAATTGTTTTACAAGACATAAGTATTGAAAATGAACACTTATTTGATTTTAATTTTTTAGCACCGTATGAAGGAGGCGTGTGGAAGGTTCGGGTGGACCTGCCAGATAAATATCCGTTCAAATCACCGTCAATAGGTACGGAAACGTTTTATAGTTCTTATTTTGTCACGATCAAATCATAATAATATGATGGAAACACAAAGTAAGACAATAAATGAGCAATTTCTTTGAATCTTAATAAAATCTTTTCTCTTTTTTTTTTTTCAGGTTTTATGAACAAAATCTTTCATCCCAATATCGATGAAGCGTAAGTTGAGCTAGCTTCTACTTGCTGTGACAGATGTTTGAGCATAAAATCAATCTTTTCAGTTTTCACCACTTACGTTGCTGCTGTGTGTGTTTCTCAGGTCAGGAACCGTGTGTTTAGATGTTATCAACCAGACATGGACGGCTCTCTACGGTAGGTCACAGGGGCGTCAGCTGAGGATCCAAACTTAGCTAAACCAACGGTCATGGCCTAAAATCGACCCACGCAGATACATCATCTTCCAAATTATTATGCAAGTGATATTTTCTCAGATTTTCTTAAATGGTCAATGCAAATGATGGTCAGTATCATTTTCAAGTCATGAACTATTACAGTATATATCAAATGTTACTTAAAGCTCCCCATGAGAACAAAAACAACCTCAAAATGCATTGTTCAAAATTATTATGCACAGCAGATTTTCTAAACATTTTATGAATTATAAAGAACTGCATATGGTCATTCTTTGAATGTGCAGCATTAAGTGGTCACATGTACTAAAATCAAAAGCTATTTCAATCAAAAACATCTTAACAGAGTTACCATAGGACCCCTTCTTTGATATCACCTGCACAATTCTTACATCCATTGAACTTGAGTTTGTGGATAGTTTCTGTTTGAATTTATTTGCAGGATGTCAGAAAACTTTCCCAGAGCTCCTGTTTTGATATGAACTGCATTCCACCCTCAGATCTTCTGCTTGAGGAAAGGTTTTCAATAGGGTCAGAGGTCAGAGGAGGATGGTGACCACACCATGAGTTTCTCTCCTTTTATGCCCATAGCAGCCAGTGACACAATGGTATTCCTTGCAGCATGAGATGGTGCATCGTCATGCATGAAGATGATTTTGCTATGGAAGGTCCAGCTCTTCTTTTTGAATTATGAAAGAAAGTGATCAGTCAGAAAGTCCATATACTTTGCTGAGGTCATTTTCACATCTTCAGGGACTCTGAACGGGCCGACCAATGATTCTCTCCCCATGATTTCAGCCCAAAGCATGACTCCACCAACTCCTTGCTGACGTCACAGCCGTGTTGGGACGTGGTCCCAACCAATAATCCACTACCGGGTCAGTCTGGATCATCCAGGATTGCACAGCAGTCATCAGTGAACAAGTCTGTTTGAAAATTAATTTTCATGTATGGCTGGACCCACTGCGACCGTTTTTGCTTGTGAGCTCTGGTTAGGGGGCCCAATAGTAGGTTCATGCACCGCAAGCCTGTGGAGGATCCTCTACCTTGAGGCTCCAGAGGAACCAGCAGCTTCAAATAACGGTTTGCTGCTTTGTAAGGGCATTTTAACAGCTGCTCTCTTAATCAGATGAATTTGTCTAACAGAAACCTTCCTCATTATGAGTTTATCTGTACAAACTCATCGTTGTTCTGACTTTGCCACAAATCTCTTCACAGTACAATAAAGCTTCAGTTTTCATTAAATATATAATGTTTTCATACCTTGTCATACGGCACTACACTATCTGATGATTTTCGTCAGCAGAGAGAACCTTTTTCTTTCCCTTATTGCTTGAAACCTGTGGCCTGCTTAATAATGTGGAACATCCTTAAGTAGATTTCCTTTAATTGAGCTCACCAGACAAACTAATCAACCCAAGGCTCGAAATTAATTATAGTGATTCAAATAGCCCTGACACACAATACCATCTATACTTAATAGCACAACAAAAAATGTAATCTTTATGACCCTTAAATTAATTTGCATAATAATTTGGAACATGGTGTAGAGTGAAGCGCTGTCAGGGTTAACACCTATTAAAACACAGATTAAACAAATACAGGAAAGACAAGAGAGTTAGATTCTTTTCTTACTCGCGAGGAGAACAGACAGAGATGTGCTTTCAGTTACAAATCTCCTACTGCTCTGAAACCACATTTGCCTGCTCCTCTCTTTTTATTGCTTTAGGAATCCCTATCACAAACTGTCTCTGCAACTCTAAAAGGGAGGGGTTGAACACTTCATCACGTAGTTGCAGAGTCAGGGACAAATCACA
>CAEGAD010072965.1:0-29591 GCA_903067055.1 Poeciliopsis paucimaculata
TCAAATGATGGCTCGTTAGAGGCCTAAGAAGAACATTGACATTCTGAAAAGGTTGTCACTACCACCAAGGAGAAAACTAAAACATGCCGGCCCTCGAGGACCCACTTTTTGAGACCCCTGCGTTAAAGTGTAGGAAGGAGTCCCATTTTGACCCCAAAACAATTTTGAAATTGGTGTCAAATATCGCCCTATCGGTATCAAACTTGGTCATGACATTGATACGCATGCCTGCTCCGGTAAAATGTTTTCGAAATTTCGGTAGGGCTTACGGTTTTCTGTCACGGTGCTTCAGAGCGAAATCATGCAGGTGAAATAGCCTGAGCGCCAGGGTAACTGAGCTTCAGTTACCCTGGCGCTCAGGCTATTTTTATACTTTTCTGAAAAATTTGAGAGCTCAGCGCACACCATTTTTTTCTTCATCGCTGCTATTACTGTGAGTGAGCTACAGATATGAATCGCAGTACTATCGGAGACAACAAATAGCCCTCTCATACGCTTCAAATCGTTTTCTGATATGTATCACGGTTCCCGAACGGGAAGGAGTTGTTCAGACTGCTTTCTTAAGTCAAACTGGCTGCCTCAAACTGATAGAATTCTGTCTCCCCCTGTCTGACTCAGAGCTGGCATAGGAGCCATTACCATAGCAACGGAACACAGCAGGGCCGAGCAGCTGATTAGGACTACAAAAAGGCATCACTGTAGTTTTAACTGATTCAGAACTCTGAGGACTGAGCTGCTCTTTAGAACTATTTGTGTTTTGGGAATTTTAAAACTGATTTTAACCAACCATTGTTACACACAGGATTAGTGTGGCAATTTTAAATTAAGCTTAATGAAAATTTAAAAATAAAAGACTACACAATTTTTACATCAAATAATTGCTCTTTTGGGCATTATATAACTGATTTAACCCAATAACTCTTACACTTGGGATTAGCTTGGCAATTTAAAATTAAGCTTACTGAAAATTTTAAAATAAAAGCCTTGACATTTTTTGTATCATGTTATTGCTCTTTTGGCCATTATATAAATGACTTAACTGAACCAGTGTTACACATGGGATTAGTGTTGCCATTTGATATGAAGCTTACTGAAAATTTCAAAATAAAAGCCTCCATATTCCTGTCAGGTTAGTGCACCGTCGTAGGTGGTGCAATAATATTAGCTCGCATTATCTCTTTCTCTCGGGTTAGGGCACTGTCTTGCGCAGCAAGGCAGAGCATTAGCATTAGCCTTTTACCTTAAATAAGGTATTATCTTTTTCTCTTACTTATTAGTCATATTTATTATACTAAATGGAGTAAGTCAATTACAGACAACATGCTAGTGATGCTCCACATTTTACTGAGAGTATTCACGCTAACATTAGCATTTTGGCTAATTTTAGCTTATGCACTAATTTTAACATACTGAATGGCTCAAGTCCATGTTAGTCAACATACTTGTGATTCTTCCAGGGCTACTTTGAAATTTTTTAGCTAAGCTTACCATTGATGCTAATTTTTAGCATCAGAACGCTGGGTCCAAACTGACGTGCGCACTTATGCTTTAAAACAGAACCCAGTTTAAAAATGGTTCTACTTAGTCAATTTCCTAACTGTTTAAACTTTAGAAGAAAAAACAATATAATTTTATTCTTATTAAACTCCTTCATCCATGAATGCACAGGGGCTACGACTGGCTCAAAGTCATAACAAAAACGGGAGACCATGCAGCATAAAAAGGAATATTTATTAACAAAACAACAATGTATAATGGATGTCAGTATCAGTGGTGTAATGCAAATGCTTGGATGTGGCATATGAATGCATATGGAAGTGTTGAGGTGCAAAGACAAACTCAAATGACTGAAAGATCTTCTATGCTTTTCTGCATACTTATAATCTGCTGTGAGTAAATGTAGTTTTATGATTGCGATATATATTATCAACCAGCAGGAGGTCATCTAGAATTACAGAGCCTTACATAACATTACATAACGATCCCATCGCTCAGCAAAGGGAAAAATTTTGTGTCCAACTTCATTAAGTTGGAAATAAAATTTCTATAATTTGGTCTGTTACATAACACATATTAAAACTCAGAGAAAACCCCATTTAATTACCCCCCCCCCCCCCCGCAATCATTTTCCTTCCTTCTGAGATCATTTTTTGGCCTGGTTTTCCATCAGCCCTGAGTCCAGGATCGTAGTGTGTTGCTCACTTCCTCAAAAAGGGCAAACTGCAAAAGACCACTGCAAAAAAACAAAAAAACCCTGAGAACTAGCAAATCAATTAATAATTATCATGTAAAGACTTGGTTAATCTTCTCCAGTAATATTCCCATCCAATCTTCTTGCTACTATCTGTTCCATATTTGGTTTTTACATTTTTTTCAGGAGAACTGGTTCTAAATTACATTCCTGCAACTGAAAGCTAAAAGTGACATGTGTAACCATTTGGAAAAAAGGAAAAAAATAAAAAAATAAGTAAATATATATCAAATAACTAAATATTATTTCCAACATATTTTAGAGGTCCAAAGTTATTATACAATGAAATAATGAAATCAAACTCATACATTTTGTTTTGTGTTGAGCTTTCAGTCCTCAGGAATATATTAGAAATAGTTTACACTGTTCTAATGTCTCACAAGAAAAACGTGAACGTCTGATTGGTCGACCTGCTCAAAAGTGCAGCTGCAGACCAATCACTGCAAAATATACTTTGAAAATATTTACTAAAGATTTAAATAATTAAAAATGATTATTTTGTTGTACACGGTAATTAAATTTCATCAAATTAATTTATTTGCATCTCCAAATATATTCACATTCCCACTTTTTAAATTGTTGAAATATGGCACTCGAGGAGTTCCGTACCTAAGCGTGGACAGTTACAATTATAGTTAGGAAGAAAATAACTGTAGCTTAAAAGCCAGACCTACGTTTTTCTTCACCAAACGGCCTACATGAACAAAAATATCCTTGACCCTGGTTTATTAGCTGGATGTTCCAGTTTTGAGTCTTGTCAGAGGCCTTAATGATAAAAAAAAATTGAGTGGAAGGAAACAAGTGATAGAAAATAAAAGGGCAAAAGTAACAGCCTTAACAGCAATCCAAAAAGTCCAATTGAGTTTGGACTGCAGCTGGAGGCACCACACACAGATGCATCCAGGACGTGCGCCGTTACATTCCTGGAGTTAAGCCACACCTGAACTAAAGACAACATTAAAAGCTGCTTCCCTGGGCTAAAGAGAAGGAATGGACTGTTGCTCAGTGGCTCAAAAATCCTCTTTTCAGATGGAAGAAAATTTTGCATTACGTTTGGAAAAGCCCCACACTTTGAAGGATGAGTGAAGACAGACAGACTCCAAGTTTCTTTCGGTCCAGTGGAAAATTTCCACAGCCAGCGATTTGTCATCTGCTGGTGTTGCTCCACTGTGTTTCATCAAGGCTAACGTCAACGCAACCTTCTACCAGAGCACTTCCTGCTTCCTTCTGCTGACAAGCTTCATGGAGATCCAGATTTCACTTTCCAGCAGGACCTGGTACCGGACCAAACTTCCAAAGGTACCAAAAGCTGCTTGAGTGACCCTGGTGGTAATGTCCTCGATTGACCTGAACCCCAAAGAAAAATGTGGGGCGTATTGTCAACCTATCGGCTGTAAGCTATAATTATAAAAACATCTGAATCAGTTCACTGAGTCACTGAATCTGCATCTGTAAAGTTTCACTTTTTGAACCGTATTTCTTGACTGAATTAGCTTCTACATAATATTTGGTTAGATCCTACTTCTGTGTACAATTTTGGTGACGTGCGTTAACTGCATCATTTTCCCATATTACTGTCTATCACTGAGACAGTCATATGTCTGAGTGAAAGGCTAGTTTTATGTTCTGTAACAAGTTTAAAGAGGTAGTATTATGTAAAATCAATTTTTTTAGCTTTACATCATGTTAGAATGTTATTCCCTCAATAACAACAGAGTTGGAGTGTTGCATTGATTCTCTCATTTATGTTTGAAAAGAATCCTTTTTATCTCCCATGGCAACCATTCAGCAGGGCAAAACACCTGGGTGGACCAAGCTCCGCCTTCGAGCAGAGCAACCCTCCCCCGCCTTTCCTCCCACTCAGCTCCTTCAGACTAGCCAGCAGCAATTAGCAAACACCTGGCTATGACTTCCTGAAGTCATCACAACGGAAAGAGCAGAATACTTTAAAGAGGCAGAGGCCCTATTTCAAGACATTAAATTGCAAAGTTAAATTTCATTTAAGTCATATTTTATATACAAATATATATATGGCATATCAACTGTTGTTAACATAGTTACTTAATTGTGCTATAAAATGTCACTATGTGCCTGGAAAGCTCATAATACCGCCCCTTTAATGACCTTTCCCTTAAATTATCTGACATCGTTAGACCACAATGCGTCTCCGTTGACGGTTTGGTTTAAACTAACCTGTCTGCAGTACGAAAGGAGAGTTGCTTGCCGTAAATCAGAAGGAGCTTTTGCAGAACTGTAAACACAAGAGTTCTGTTTAATAATGAAGCGAGAAAGCACAGAAATCTTTTTTTAAAAAACCCCAAACATTTTAGTGCATTTCAAAGCAAACTTTGAAAGACATCCAGGTGGTCTCAGACTTTGCGTCCACCAGGCAGGAGCTGGTTTTCCCCTGTGTTATCCTAATAACTCATATTTTCAACGCGTTCCCAGTTGGCTCCTGTTTCATAAATGGACCTGACCACTTCCTATATCAGGTGTCGTACTGATGTCTGGTTTTAATATTTCTGCAGACCTCACCGCTCAGACCTCTCACACAATTCCCTCACAGCCCTCCAGTCTACCTGCACTGGCTCATACGGAGCAATACGAAAAGTATTCCTCTGGTGGTCTGGAAAAACGATTTCACTTAATATTTAAAATAATCCAAAGAGGATTGAGCCAACGTGTCAAGAGATGGATCTAAAATATATCTCCTAATGAGCACGAGGTGACGGGCCCTGATGGATTTACGAGGTGCAGAAATGTGTCGGCACAAGGAACAAATAATTTCGATTGGGCTAATTTTCGCGCAGTGGTAACACAAGAAGAGGAACTCGGTGTGTTTGAGGAACAACAGCAGAAACAGAGAGTCAGACATTTGAAGTAATGTCTCGGTGAAGCCTGTTTTTGGAAAGAAAGCTGATCTTCTCATCATAATGGTTTGGACAGAAATTGGAATAAAGAAGGGAAGATCCTCCTGGCCCTGGGTCCATAAAGATGAACCAAAGTCAGGCTAAACCAGGATGCAGCGTGGTGGACATGCCAGTCCATCACAGAGAAACACTGAGACACCCCGGTGAGACAACGATGTTCGTCATACACTCATAACGGTGTTTTCACACCTGATGGTCCAGTACGCTCAGTTGGATTTATTACATTTGCAGCTGGTGTGGTTCGCCTTCACACTGAACTGTGGGTCAAATGATCCAAACCCTTTGAGAAAGCGGTTTGTCCCCTCGCCTGTGGTGGTGCTACAACAAAAACTGAAGGAAGCAACAGGAAAACCTCGGAAGAAAACATGAGCACAACTTCCTTCTTGGCAAAATGTAAACAAAAATGGAGTAGTGTCAGAGTTTAGCATTTTTAGGATTTACCATTTGTTTTTGGCAAAAGACCACAAGCCATTTCTCCCTTTAGCGCTAGATGTGTTGGTTTGTTTTGGTTGTATTCACACCGGAATGCCCTGCGCTATAGTTTGCTTCTTGTTTGTGGGCCATCCGCCAGTCCGCTTGTATCCACATATGCGTTCAAACCGCGCCGGAGTTCACTTCAGTTGAAAAGAAGCCGAGGTTTTTAGGGGGACCAGAGTTCAGTTGCGCATTCACAAACAGACTTTCTAGACAAATGAACTAGAGTTGATCTAAAGCAGACTAAACAGGGCTGGTGAGAACGCACCCTAAAACAGACCAGTCAACCTAACAGTCATGTTTTTGGGAGAATGCCCAAGTACCCAGAGAATCCACACATAGACTGGGAGGACATGCCGACTCCCTGCAGTAAGACCACCAGCTGAGATCTGAACCCTGGACTCACTGCTCCAAATATGCCCAAGTATGAGCTTAGTAACTGTGCTAAGGAGCTAATAAGCAACCAAAGCCCAAAAAAAATTCACTGTTTCAGTTCATCTGAAACAGTTTTACATCTGCTTCATCAGAAACCGTTAAGACATTTTTATCGCCTGCCTTTAGGTCACAGCATGAACCTGGAACTAGTAGTCCAGAGGACATGATCCCATAATTATGTCCCATAAAAGATAGTACTTCAAACCATGCTTAAGTTTAACATTTTAAGATGAACCTAGGGCAGAGAGTAATTGCTAACAAACCCGCTGTCATCCTCTGGTTTGTGGCAAGAAGCCAAATGTGGAGATTTAAACAGTCTATACCTATCTAGGCTCTGCCTGGTTTCATTGGTGGAGCATTGTCTCATGTGGATCAGTGTGATCAAGTTGGTCTTAGTTATTTTCTATGTGCAGCCCTACGATACACACCCAGATTCAACCTTTATCTAGGTGGGTATGGAAACAACTTCCAAACAGAGCAGAGACTCGTAGTGGCTTTCAACACGCTGTAAGGAAGCGAGGGTTTCTTGGTATTTGGGTTTTGACATTGCCACACAAAGAGACAGAACCCTGACCTATGCCATTTGAAGCCAATAGCACAGGACAATGGGCTGGTTTTAACCGGCCTCCTTTTGATCAGGCTAAAAATTAGCAACACAAGCTAATGTCAATGTATTTCTTTTCAAACTCAGGGAGTTTATAAAGTGACGTGTTTGTTGAATATTTATTGGGAAACAAATGATGACATGAGCAAATGAACCGTTTATGATGGCTATAGCTTGATCTGCAAAGCAGCCATGTTGGATTTGAACTTGGGATTTGGGGAGAATCCTCCAGATTTCCCAATCGATTGAAATTCTGACTTTTCAAGACCTGAATAAATTTAATGTATATATATTTACACAACCAACAAATCTACCACTGTTTTTAAATCTTTGTCAAGAAGTCTCAGTGGGAGACTTCTTCCCACTGTAGGTGGAAATGTTGGTACTTTCTGCGTCGGTATTTGTTAGTGAAACCTCAACCATAGAAGAAGTCTCAGTAATTTATTCCAAGAGAGACGCAGCAGGAGCTTTAAATTATTTATGTGGTCTTATTTTGACATTTAATTGCACGGCGTCCTGTCCGGTCAAAGAAGCATATCCTGGTGGATTAGCTGAAACTGCTGCCCCTGCAGATTGCTATTTTTGTACCATTTGTCACGGAAATAATACGCTTGACTTGTTCAGAAGTTCAGCGTTTTATTGATCTCAGACCTCTACGAGCCAACATATGTTTTTAATGAATAGATTTTTCAACAACACTGTTGCTCTCTGAAGCCAGAGTTTTAGCTTTGCCATGTGGAACAAGCTGCAGTTCGAATTAATTGTGAATCGTAAACGACATGAGCACAAACTAACGGTCGCTCAAGAGAAAACAGCTGCCCTCCGACAACTTGGCAAATAAGTTGTCGCAAATAATAACGCGCAGTTATTTGCAGCAAAGTCCTTTCCTTTCTCTGTAACCGCAGGTCAGCTTGCTTTAAAAGTCGAAGCAAAAAGTCTGAGAACATTGGCACGTCTGCATGACTCCAGCCGCTCAGTAAGAATCTCACAGGCCCCACTCTGACAGCGGTGACAGTGTTTACATAGAGGCTCCTTAGCCAGGGCTGTAAATCTCATCTGCGGTTATTAGTCCCAAGTTTCCCTCGTTCACAATGTGCAAGACCTCATCAAGTTTATAACAAAGCAGGCTGCATGTAACGACTTACTGAACGGTTAATTTCCTGTTTTTCTTTCTCTGTTCTCAGAGTTGGATATCACCAGCAGTCACACAGGAGTCAATGCACCAGGAGTCGCACAAAAGTATTCACAAAAATATTTTTTTGCCGCTTTACAGCCGCAGACTTCAACCAATCTTATTGGGATGGACTGCGTGACGAAGATGGTGATACAAGGTTTTACAAGTAAACGTGTGTCATTCATCTGTGCGGCGTCTCATAATGAAAACTAGAACCACCAACTGTCCTCAGTACCTAAGTAGTATATAAAAGCCACCTGTATCAGCAGGTAACTAAAAAGTACCTATCATAAACTCTAGCCCCGCTAATGCTAAAGCAGTAAACCAACATGATATTTCGCTGAAGCTAATGCTAAAGCAGTAAACCAACATGACATTTAGCTGAAGCTAATGCTAAAGCAGTAAACCAACATGATATTTCGCTGAAGCTAATGCTAAAGCAGTAAACCAACATGACATTTAGCTGAAGCTAATGCTAAAGCAGTAAACCAACATGATATTTCGCTGAAGCTAATGCTAAAGCAGTAAACCAACATGACATTTAGCTGAAGCTAATGCTAAAGCAGTAAACCAACATGATATTTAGCTGAAGCTGATGGTAACACATTATACCAACTTGGTATTTAGTAGATGTTAATGCTAAAGCAGTAAACCAGGAGGCTATTTAGCTGAAGCTAGTACTAAAGCAGTACACCAGCATAGTGTTTATCAGAAGTTGATGCTAACATTCTACTTCAACACAGTATTGTCAGACCGCTAATGCTGAAGCACTATATGAACAAGGTATTTAGCAGAAGCTAATGCTACAGCGCTACATCAACATATTTAGGAGAAGCTAATGCTATAGCGCTACACCAACATATTTAGGAGAAGCTAATGCAAAAGAGCTAAATTCAACCACGATGATAGTCGCCTCGTCTCAATGACACAACATATGCTACTACGTAGCATTTCATCCTCAGTAGGACCAAATTTTTGACATCATTATATTTAAAATGTTTACTATAGAACTACAGTGACACATTCTGGGTACAGAATAAATTCCAGCTTATTCAAATGAAAGTTCACAAAACAGCCAAACGAATGAGTGCTTTAAAATTAATCCAGGAAAAATATTTTAAGGGAAGCTAAAGTGCGCTAAAGGTTTTCAAAGTTAGCAAAAACACTAAACCGCTAACCAAAAGAAAATTTGCTCCGCTATTAACGTATAGCAAATTAGCAGAAGCGTGCCCACCACCATGTAAGTATGATAGCATAGTATTAGTGTAATGTTGATATTGTTATGTGCAGACCTCAGAGGTTCGTTAGAGAACAGCATGAAAACCAAGGAACACAAGATGAAAACCAAGATAAATTAGGAAGGAAGTTGTGGAGAAGTTTAAAGCAGGGTTACTGAAACAATATCCCCAACTTTGAAAATCACAGAACTCTAAACAGAGTTGGCAACAGGTGACAGGGAAGCTAGTCAGAATTAGCTGGAAGACGGGTGGAGCTATGTGCTGGGTGATGTCAAACAAAAACCATTCTGCAGGAAAACAACCAACATACAGGTTGGTTGAGCCAGAGCTACAATGGAATCATTGAGAACAAGCCACATCCATATATAAGAATGGCCTAATCAAACTCCAGACTTAAGTACAATTGAGAATTATTTTTTTGCAAAAAATGAGTTCAAGAAAGAATTGTCTACAAGTTTGCAAAGATGGTAGAGACATTCCACAAATGATTTTTACAGTGAAATGTGCTTTACAAAATCCTGACTCGGAGAAGCTGTATACAAAAGCAAGCCGCACTTTTCAGATTTGTGTTTGTGAAAAAATATTCTAAGCATCGTTTCCTTCACAACTGTGTGCCACTTTTTTGTCTGTGTATCCCATTAAAACCACCCTCCCGGCCCCCCCCAAAAAAATATGCACTGAGGTTTGTGGTTGTGATATGACTACATGTGAAAAAGATTCAAGCAGAATGAATACTTTTTTCCAGGCACTTCACAGGGAACCATCAGTCCTGCTTTGTTGTGAGCAGTTTTCGAAGATTGGGTTGATAAATAGCCACGCGGCGGGAAGACAAAACCACCTTCTGCTGGAAAACAAGCATAACTCAAACATAACGTTAATTAAAACAAACAAACAAAAAAATCTAAATTTTTTTCCAGTCAAGCTGTGTTGTGGCTTTTTCTAAGGACCTGTGAATTTCAGAGCGTTGTGTCAGTCTGCCCTCAAGCGCTGGTGCCACCAATTAGGCCGGTCTGCTGAGGAGGCAACATGATGCACAGACTGTCGACGTGCTGAATGTGATGAAGGGCTTTATGTAAGACTTACATTGGTAATAAAAAAAAATCATCCACAGATCCTAAAGGTTACCAAATATCCACAGTGTGATGCATTCTTGGAAATGTCTGAGTAACTTGTAACAAAATTGATAGGAAAAATAATAAAAATCACAAAAGTATTATCGCAATGCTCACATAAAACAACTGATATGACACTTTAAAAGCAAAAATGACAAATGGTTTTAAATGCTGAGAAAAAAACTAATTTCCATTAGTTTTTAATTGATTTCATGTCCAAGACTTTGCTCAATTGTTGACTGAGGCGAAGTTGAAGTAGCCTGTCATAAGTTGAACAGAGTGGAAGAAATGTCAAATGTCTTCAAGCTGAATAAACACAGCTAATTGTAGCTGCTGTGTTCTAAACTGCAGCTGAACGACCCATTAAGTCTCTTTCTTATTCATTCTTTAGACTAACAAGTAGGTTGTTTTTTTCCACCAGTCAGAATGATGTGATCGAGAACAACTCATACAATATACCCGAGTTGAAAAGAAGAAGCAAAAAAAAAAAAGAGACATTTTTAGAAATATCCAGAAGCAACAACTTCCCACCTGTGTCAGTGAGTTCAGTCAGCGGTGTCTCAGTAGCGCACCTCCACCAGGTTCATTCTGCGCCTCCTTGCCCCTCGCTGCTCTCTTTGCCTCCAGCTCCCGCAGAGAGTGAGGGCCCGCGCTGACTGACGACACCGGCAGCCGCAGCCCACTGGTACGGAGCGGCGGAGGGTGGTCCATGTGCAGAAAAGAAGGGAGGCTGATGGAGAGGTTTTCCTTGCAGCCGTCTCGGCCCTCCCCCTCCTCGTCCTCTGATGTCATGTGAGGTTTAGGAGGGGATGATGGATGTTTTCACAGCAAATGAAAGAGGGGTGAATCCAACTTGGGGAAGTGAGCAGCAAAGACACACACACACACGCACACTTTACGTTAATTTCTGTTCCTTTTAGTCATCGCATTATGGTGTGTCCACTCCCATGATGCTCCTTTTGTCAAATTCAATGCAGGAGACGTGGGCATATCGATCCAAAATATCGACAATATTGATACCAAGTCGATGTCGGTATTGTCACTATAGTTTCAGATACACTCTTGAAATTTTATTTCATTTTGTATTGGAGTTGCTCACAACTACCTCAAAACAGATTCTGGTTTCGATTAGCGCTCAAATGACACTTGTTTGTGCTTTGTTTGTCTAGAAACAAATGCGTGCAAATCACGTTAATATCTTAATGAATTGTTTTGTGGACACCTGTAAACTTTGTCCAAATCATGTTTGAACAAAATAACTCAAAAGATTAGGGGGAAAATGACAAAAACACCTAAACGTCAGAAGTTTTAGGTGTTTTCATCAAGCTTTTATCAAAGTTATTGATATTGGTCTTGATATCAGTATCGATATCAGTATCGATATCAGCGATTCTGGCCACGTATTTACTTCTGGTTAAAATAAAGTATCACGCACCTCTGCCATCCTCTAATTTTTATGTGGAAAAACCATAACAAAGTAGGGCCTCATTAGCTCTGAAACAAAATCGGTTTTGTACTCATGTGGGTGAATCTCTTGGGTGAATTGTTAGTTGCAAAGTTGACAAATCCGTCGGTCCGTTGTGAAAGGACAGCAGAACGAGAGCCACTGTTGAAAGAAAACCACAAAAAGATCAATTTGCAGGAAACAACAGAAACAGGTGGACGAAGTTGCTTTAGTTCCTCAGATCAGATCAAAATGAAACTTTTTGGTCATCACTGAAACTAACAAATAAATAAAAACGATGATAAAAGCAACAACTGGAACTACAACCTGCATTCATTAAGCTGACTAAAACATAATGAAATTATAGTTATAATAGTCTTTTTTTGTGTTCGTGGAGAGATGTGAAATAGTTTTGTTTTCTTTAGCAAACAGTTAACGTCTACTGTCGTTAAATTACGTCACTACACACACCTCTTGGTGGCTATGCTTCGCTAGTCCGCAAAATGGCGGCAGCAGTCAGTTGGTTGTTCAAATTGAATATATTTTTTGAAAATGGTATCTTCTGCTGAATATTCATTCCCCAATTGACGTATACATAACCACAATAAAATATTTTGACCTTATCGACTTCTGCACATAGAAATGAGCTGAAGCTTGAAAAAAAGCTTGAAAAAACTAAAACTACTAATATCACTAATAAAAACTAAACTAAAACCAAACAATATTTAACTAATAACAACTAACAAAAAGTAGCAAATAAGTAATAAAAAGTAGCAAACACACTTTAAAAGTAAACTGAATTAGACAAACAAAAAATTCACTACGCAGTAAAACTATAATGAAAAAAACCCAAACTATTCTGACCTTGGTGCTGGAGTGTTTTTACTGTAACATCACTCTCTGACCTGCGGAGGCTAATGATCCATTTCCATCTTTCACACACATACACACACTGACCTGTCAGCTACATTCATGTGACTCTCTCTCTTCCTCTCTCTCCCCCCCAGGCGTCTTTCTCACTCCTCTCTTACAAATCTGTTTCCTATCACCTCTAATCTAATTCCAGCTTCATTCCGGGGGTCCAGTAGCTCCGGCATACTGTTGGGAGGGATGGTGGGGGTGTGTGTGTGTGTGTGCGTGTTGGCGTGCGTGTGTGTGTGTGTGCGTGGGTGTGCGTGCGTGCGTGTGCGTGGGTGTGTGTGTGTGCGTGTGCGTGGGTGTGCGTGCGTGCGTGCGTGTGCGTGGGTGTGGGTGTGTGCGTGTGGGCGTGTGTGTGTGTGTGTGTGGGCGTGTGTGTGCGGGTGTGCGTGCGTGTGCGTGGGTGTGTGTGCGTGCGTGCGTGTGCGTGTGTGTGTGTGTGTATTTTGGAACGTTTCTCTTGTGTTTACAGATTATGAAGGATATCTGTGTCTCTCGCAGCAGTCCAAGAACTGTTGGCAGCTGTGTTTGTTTGGTTATGGAGACAATATGCGTGCTGGAGAAAAAAAAACAAAAACAAAACAAAACATAAAAAACCCAGAACAACCCCTCAGCTAAATGCTGCGGATGGAGGAGGAAGGCTCAGGCTTTGAAGATGCGGGGGGGGGGGGGGTGGGGGGGGGATTCTCTGCGTGGGGACATTTTCCAATCCAGCATGTGGGAGAACGGTGGTTCTGATCAGCAGCACATGTATAATTCAGAGAGAGGGGGAGAGGAGTGCATTTATTTAAAGCATTAATGAAAGAAATTATCCTGGCCTTTCTGTTCTGTTTACATCTATTATCTTTCCTAAGGAGTGACTTGTCCTTTCTTTGGAAATTGTAAACAATTTATTAATTGTCTGAAGAAAAAAGAAAATGCTTTTCACAATAAGAACTCAAGTGTTGGACTGATAAAGAAAGAAATCTTTTTCAATGAGCTCCTCCTTGTGGTTAAAGTACTTTACTACCTAAATGGCGACGATAGACATTAAAGGGGCAGTATTATGTATTTCCCAAGTACATGCTACTGTACAGTGCTCTTATATAACATAATCAAGCAACTTCGTCACCTCGGTTATTATACAAATGTTTCATATATCAAATTTGGCCTAAAAGAAATTTTACTCCCTGATTTAACGGCTTGAAATTGGGCCTCTGTCTCTCTCCTGCTCCTTTTGAAACTCCACCTTCAGGAAGTTGTCACAACATGGCTCCATTAACTGTTTAACAATGTTTTCACCAGTGTTGCACCGAGAAGTATAGCTCCTCTAACGAGCTCAGCAAATATGCAGTTCTACAAGGGGTTTGCTAGTAAGGATGGCTAGTCTGAAGGAGCCGAGTGGGGGAATCAGAGGGGAAGATGCGCTCTGTGAAGCAGAAGCTTGTGAGCTTGGAACTGCAACTCAGAGAAAGAATGCGGTTCTAGACTCACCCAGACCTTTTGCACAGCTGAATCGTTTCCACGTGAGATTGAAGGATTTCTCAAACATGCACAAAAGTACGTAAAGCTCTAAAAAGTTGATTTTACAAAATAATTCCCCCCCTAAAAAGACTGAACTTGCATTATAAAGTCAACTTTTTAAGCTGATAAAACTGTAGTTCCCACAAATGTAACTATTAGTCATCTTTTTAAAATGTCGTGGATCATAGGCTAGTAATGAGATAAACCCAATCTGGCATGTATTTGCTGCCTAATTCTCTGCGTAGTTTGATTTTCTTTTATCTTGTAATTTCATTGATAAATGCATGGAATGTAAATCGACACTGTATGTAAATTGCTGTCAAGTTAAAGGTAAATTGTGGTTTCCAAAAAGATTTACAAATAGAGTCTGAATATGGCAGTGTTCTGTGTGACATGGCACCCTGCGCAGGGTGGCATGATTTAGGGGGTGCAACAAACAGAATAAGAGAAAGAAAATCATCTGTCACTGGGGGAATCCAGACACACATCTTTTGAGTGAAATTTTTACATTTGTGTGTTGTTGTTGTTTTTAATGTTTTGTCTAAAAGACTTGGTCAAATGTATGAACTGGTCCAATCTGAAAATTACCTACATAGTAAAAATGTTAATTTAAGTGCAGTTTGGGCTTTTTCAAACTTTTATGCGCACACGTCTTTACTCACTCATCTTCGTTGTACTCCTTTGGCATCAAGAAAGAACAAATAAGAGTCTGTAAATCACTCTGCATGAACCTGCTAATTCAGAGTAGACAAATTACATAAAAAGTAGTGTCTAAATTCAGTCTTCAGAGTCTGGCATCCTGTATGTTTTAGTACTTTTAACACACACTTAGTCGAGCACACACCTAGACGCATGATGCATCCATCATGTCTGCAGGTCTGTGCAGAACTTTGACATGCTGAATGGATACTTGGACCAGCTGAATCAGCATTTAAAACATGTGCTCGTGATTTGTTAAACCTTTGTGAAAAATGAACAGGAAAAAAAAGTTTAACTTCTAAAAACAAGCAAACAAACAAACACGTAATTATGGACAGATATTAAAGAGCACTGGGTATTACTGTTCTACGGGAAGTGGTGTCGTTCTTGTTGCTCCCGCTTTTTCCTATTTTTTTATTTTATTTTTTAACTGTCTGTCTCTTTAAATGAAGACGGACCACGGTGGCTCGTGCTGTCGTTTCGTCACGAAGCGGTGTCTTCAAACAGGCAGCTGGTGACGTTTTTCGGGCTGGCCAATCGGATGCGACTTAAGTGACAGGGGACACTCCGTCAACAGCGGCGACTTGAATCAAAACAAGGGAGGATTTTTTTTTACCACTTATATATTTATTTTACCTCTGTCGTCAGCAAGTTGCGGCACACGCATAACAATAATTGTTTCGAAAACGCTATTGTTATTTGTAAGGTGTTCGCATTTTTCTGACGACTTTACCTTTTCTTTCTACTTTCCGAGAATGGTGAGTTTGACAGCCTGAAGTTATGAGAAATGCCGCCGACTGTTTCATGTGTGTGTGTGCTCGTTGTCAAGGTAACAAGCGCCTCGTGCAGCGGGAGGACCGCTCGCCTCGGTCCACTTTGCCTGAGATTAGGAGGTTCAGACGGGCTTTGCTTGTTCTGCCGCGGATAAAATTAGCCTCCTGCGGCGTCAGAGATCCTCTGTCACTGAGCCCTGAGCGGGAAACCCGGGGGGAGACTGTCACTGCTGATTTATACGTGTTTTATGTATAATGAGACCCTGTCCACCGGCAGACAGTTCAAATGAGGTCAAATTACAGCAAATATGGCCTCAATGCACTTTGTAGTTAAATAAGGACTTATATAGAAGTCAATTGAAATGATAGATAGATAGATAGATAGATAGATAGATAGATAGATAGATAGATAGATAGATAGATAGATAGATAGATAGATAGATTATAGGTGATACTCCATTTAGCATATTTGTTGCTGCAAGGATGTCAAGATTGAAAATTCATCGACAATTTGTCTCAAATTCAAAGGCGTCCACAGGTTCGTTTAGTGAAGTCGAGAAGTTTCAGGAGAATATCGATGTCCGATAAATATAATAACCTCTGAGGTTCTTTGATTGGTGATTAGGGTTAAGTCTAGGATTTCCTTGGCACCGAAATGTCGAGAGCATATCATCCATTCATCCAGGATAGGAATGCACGGATATGAACATTTGAGATGATGTTGATGTCTAATATTAACGTTGCTGTTATGGCTGACAACCGATTGCCTACCAATATTATACGTATCGGAGATATTTCAATACTCTTTTGACACCTTGAAAAGAAAGAACCACCCTACCTCTGTTTCCCCCACTTCTTCTTTGATTCAGTTAAATTCAAAGTCTGGACTAAAAGTCATTCAAGCTGGCGTGGTAAAATCTTTGACAGCAACTCTACCATTCACAGTCCTAGCTGACAACAAACTATTTGTCAACTCTCAAGAAATACAAAAGTCTTGTTCAACAAAAAGTCTTGAACTATTTGTGCAGTCTGGAACCAATCTCAGCGATAGCATGACAACCTCTATCTATTAAACTGTAGTAAACAAAAAAAGCAAAGCACTTATTCAACATCTTGCAGATCTGAGTGACTTTCCTTACTTTAAGTAAACGCCGTGAATTTTCATCTTGTTATACACATACTATATAAGACAGGAGGTATGCAAAAGACGTCTCACACACCATCGACGTACAGAACAAGACAGTGTTGACAGCAGAATCTGCTTTACTTCTTGGACTTTTCACATAATTTCATTGTTTACCCAGCAGGATGCGTCATCTGATTACTTTTCGGTGTGTACTGCAGGATGGCGAGGGCCCCCAGACGCTGTGTGACCTCTGCTTGGCTCAGGTGTGCAGCAGATTAGATGCTTTGTGCAGGAAGGGAGCAGACGGTTCAATGAGCCTCATCTGGGCCCCACTGCTCCCACAGGAACTGTCTGACCAACTGCTGCAAAAGATGGCAACCAAAGGTATGAAGGGGAGTTTTAAAAACTAACTAACCCCATCAAGTCCAGGAAACGAGGGAAGCAGCTGCCAAGACAGAGCGGTTTCTTTGTAAATTTAGGAAAGGCAATCATTAGTTCAGGAATTGCCCTGAGGTTGAATCTTCCTCCTTTGCGGAAGAATTAGCCTTGTTAAAAATTTTTTTTTTTTTTAAACTAATCAGATGATTCCTGTGGTTTTTTGCCCACCAGCAGGTCGAGGAACTCCAGGCTGAAATCGTTGGAAACGTTCACTGCACAAACATTATGGAAGACTAAACTGAGGCTTCTTTTTCCTACAATGTCTCCCTTTCTGCTCCTCTCTCCTCCAGGAATGCTGAATGACACAACTGTTGGGATTTTCCGAAACAGCGAGAAGCTCCGCCTGCGCATCGCCGCCATCCGCTACTGCAAGGTGTCCGCCAAGGCTTTCCGCCTGGCCCTCTGCCCTCACCGGCTCCTGGAGCTAGACGCCTCCTGGGTGCCCGGGGGTCTAACGGGGGCTGATGTCATCTCGGGCCTGGCCTCCAACCCAGATTGCAGGGCTAGTCTCCAGGTGTTGGCCCTTAATGGTTTGAATCTGAACTTGGGGTCTCCGGAAGAGGACGGTGGGGTGTGCGTTGGCTTTAGCTCCCTGCAGGGCCTCAAGACGATCCACCTCGTCAACACAGATCTAACAGATAACATCCTTGAGGATATTTGTTCTCTCCCCCGGCTGGAGACTTTGGATATCTCCTGTAGCTCCGTGTCTGAATTGAATGCGCTCCTTAAATGTAAAAACACACTGAGATCCCTCATTGCCCACCGGCTGTGCCGACTTCACATGTCTCCTGTGAGGTTGCTCTTTATATTTGCCCAACTTCACGCTCTTAGGCATCTGGACTTCTCGAACAACCACTTTACCAATGACAACAGCGAAAGTAGGGTCGACGGAGACGAGACAATGAGGCAGCTTCTGGAAGCGGGTCCTCAGATTCTCCCGTCGCTCGTCTCTTTAGATATTTCAGGAAGGAAAACAATCAATGACTCGGCGCTCGGAGGCTTTGTGGAGTCCAGGAGCGGCCTCGTCTTTCTCGGCCTGCTTGCCACTGGACTTAGTTCCTCTCCTGTTCTATCTTCACACGAAAACCTAAAAGTAAGCAGCTGCTTCTGGTATCAAGCAAGCGGTTTTAGAGCAGGGCTTTTCAAAGTGCGGGGCGTACTTTCCACCATGACATGGGGGAAAGAAATACATGGGGGACAAGTAATTGGAAATATTTAGCTAACTTCAATAAGCCTATGCCAGAGACATAGTGGATAGATTTTTAGTACCTAAGCATTTTAGGAATAATCGACCACAGACTAAAGTAAAGCTAGGTTTATTGTTGATGCATTGAACTGGGCACTACCTTTCACTCAAGCCAGATGATTTGGAAGGTGCATCATGGTCTGCAATAAGTTTAAAGGGGCAGTATTATGTAAAATTATGTTTTTGAGCTATATGTCATGTTGTAATGTTATTCCCTAGTCAAAAACATAATTGGAGTGTAACCTTGATTATTTCATGTATGCTTGAGAAATCCTTCAATCTCCCATGGCAACCATTCAGCTGTGCAAAACGCCTGGGTGGACCTAGCTCCGCCTTCGAGGCTCAGCTTCTCTTCAGGCAGGCGCAGATGTATATTTCATTTCTGATTTCTTCTCAGACGCACTTTGAAAAACCCCTGTTTTAGACCAGTCCGAAAAAATCCAAAGGTTCCATTTGGAGAAGATTGATTCATGCATAAGCTTCTGGTTTACTTTGGACCCGAGGCTCTGTGTACTCTCTGAATATGACCATTGTGTTTGCGGACTCTCTGCCGATCTGCTGTGTGTGCTCAGGTAACTGGAGAGGCTAATGAGAAGCAGCTCTGGGAGGCACTGCGAAGGTACAGAGAGAGGGAGTGTTTCGTAAAAGAGGCCCTCATCCATCTCTACCGTCTGACTACCGACACTGACAAACCGCAGCCAGACATGCTGAAGGTTCGGCGGCCTTGTTACTTCACTTACTGTTTTATTCTTTATTTTAGTAGTGTTTTACTACATTTTATTCAATATGCGATGGTTATCTACAAAAGTCATCTCTGGGCATTTTTCAGGGAAAATTCAAAGCCAAGGGGATAGCTCAAACATTTTTAAAAGAAGGATCCAATCAAAGGCGATGACCAGGTGTTACCATACTCATTAATCATTTCCAGTTAGTATAAATCTAGATCATTTGGTTCTGAAGGCCGCAGCTTATTGTCTGAGAGATGTTAGGTGTCCAACTTTACTTTGTTGGACTTCGTTTGGCAACAGTTTGGTTGGTTTTGGGGAGGATGTGAATGCTCAATCAAACCAAAAATGCGAACCAAAAACGCGAACTCTGGTCTAGATATAAACCTAGACCTCGGATTATAGGAGATCTAAAGCTCTGGTGTGGTTCAAATGCATATGTGAAAGCCAAGCAGACCGGAGATCGCTCCAAAAGCAGGAACTGAAGTCCAAGGCATTCTGGGTAAAAACAACAAAAACAAACGTGCAAATCCAGCGTTCGTGGGAGAAATGGCTCTTGGTCTTTTACCGAAGATGAGAGCAAAATCCTACAACCGCTAATATCTTCTGTCCACCATTTTTGTTTCCATTTTGTCAAGAAGGAAGTAGCGCTCAGTGTCTTCCTCACAGGTTCTGGTGTCGTTTCCTTCAGTGGTTCTTGTTGCAGCACCACCACAGACGAGGAGGGGGAGCCGGTTTTTCAAAGTGTTTGATTCGTTTGACAGCGTGCTGTATGAAAGTGAATTACAGCAGCTGAAAATGGAGACTTTTGTCTCCAATCCAAGCGAATCTGCAGATGACGGGTATTTACACAGAAAACAGCAATTATTTCCGTAGGTGTGGGGATGAGGAGAGCTTGTTATCTGCATGTGTTAAAAATTCTCATTAGTTTAATTTAGAACATTTATCATGTACCTTATTTTAGTTGTTGATCTTAAATTATATTATTTCACATTAGTGTGTAACAGGAGATGCATTTCTGATTACATAAGGATAAAGCTATGTCGGTTCTACTAACTGGTTATAACTTTTTGAAAGAACCTCAAAATTCTGAACTGTCCCTTAATTACCATTAACATTTCATAAGTTCAGATTTTAAAAAAATTTTTTTTTTTTTTTTTTTTTTTTTGGTGCTGCCCAAAGGACCAGCAACCTTCCAAGATCTTCAAATGGTTCACAGACCACATTTTCATGTTTGACAGGCCAAAAATTGAGAAATGATTATCTAATGAAATGATAAGGCAGTTCTTGATCTTCTATTAATTCTGTGTTGGAATAGGGGAAGCTTTAGAAATATGCAACCGAACAGCTACAATACATTTACATATAATGTGTTTAAACTACAACGAGAGAGCAGAAGACTTTAGACAAGCAGGATGAATAAAATGTCTTAATAAAGCCGAGTTCTTCTGGAGGCGTGACTTTCAAATTCTCTACACCTGCCACGTGTAGTGATAAAATATGATCAAATGTTTATGTTCTTTTCGTGTCGGTTCGTATCTGATTAAATTAATTGTGATTCGCAGTACTTGACCAATTCTGCTAGTGTTTGAATTCATAATAATAGACACACTGGTGTAAGTTGCACATATACTTGCGGTCAGGAGCATAAAGCACAATAGTTGTGTGTCTTTGGTTGATTCCCAAATTCAGCTTTACACAAGCACAAGGGGAAAAGTCAAACGTATCTGTCATTTTACAGTTAGTTTTTGTCCATGTGCAGTCGATGTGGAGTTAGCACCCCCTGCTTGTTGTCGGGAATAGAGAGACAAGGTCACGTGCTTTGAGTTGGACTTTGGCATCTGAGAAGATTTTTTTTTGTTTTTGTGCAGAAGAAGCAGCAGCTTCTAACACGTGTCATTACAGCTGAAATGTGGAAAAACATCACATTCCACAACCAAAAGTTGAGTCAGTTTTTCGGTGGGAAAGCATCAAAATTACACGTTTTTTTTTGTGGTTTTTTTTTTCATTTTCCAACACTTCTGGAAGCCAAACATATGCTCAGCGTTGAGGGACCCTGATGTTCTAATTACTGTGCTTAGCAGTGATTCCAGAGAGGAGGTGCTGGGATAAGTGGTACAGTCCAGCTGCTACAGCTGGCCCGGTGAGCGGCTCTTTGCTTCTGGAAGGTTACACGCTAATTCCTGGCCTCCGGTTGTTCCAGACAGTTTCCCAGCAATAGCAGCAGCAGAGATGGCAATCTGTCGTCAAGGATGCCTTCTTATTTATTTATTCCCCTTCAGTTGGTGATGGAGGCCATGCAGAGCCACCCAGAGGCCCCGCATGTCCACCTGTTGGCCACGGCGTGTGTGTTCAACCTGACCACCCGGGACCTGGCAGAGGTTATGCCTGTCAGGCTGATGAGCGCCACGGTAACCCAGCTCCTGCACGCCATGGCGACCTTCCCCGACATCCAGCAGGTGAAGTCAAACACCGAGATCTAACCGACGTAAACGTTTAGCGCCGTGGTTTACTTCACGCAGAGTATACACTTTACGCATAATTTTATTATGAAATGTTGCTACTGCTGCGTAAGTAAAATTTTTGGACACTCTACCTACTGTAACGTCACTAAATGAAGAACAAACGCACCGTAACCAGCAATTCTTGCTTTGTTGTCAACTTTCCACTTTTACTTAAGTAAAATATGTTGAAGTGGTGCTGCTTTACTGTTTTGTTGTTGAATTTTCACACTTTGTTGTGTTTCCTCCTTCCATTTTTCCAGGTGCAGAGCAACTGTCTGATGGCTCTCTGCAATGATTACCTGCTGCAGAATGTTCCTTTTGACAGGTTCGTTTGCTAACCCAACCAGACGCTAATTTAACTGTGAGCACCATGGAAAAGTTGCACATTTATTCTGTTTTTAAGATTGTTTTTGTATTTTTTTTAACCTTAAATGTTTCAAATCATCAACCAGTTTTTTTTTTTATGTCAGACAAAATGCAACTGGTGATCAATCAATCAATCAATCAATTTGAAAAAAAAAATTATCTGTAAATAACCCCAGGTTAGGATTATTTACAAATCCTTCCTTTGGGGGGGCGGGGGTCTGCTACAATGTTCTCTTCCAGAAGATCCTGATCAGTTTATGATCTTAAGTTCAAATGCACTGAGAAAAAAAAGAGAAAAAAGTACAGCTGAATTCCAACTTGTATAGTGGTCTAGTCAAAGCCTTGACATAAATCTGACTGTGATGAATGCCATAGCATGGCTTGATGTGTGGTTTTTATTCTCTAACGTTGCTTAACAGTGGGCTGGTGGCTGCAAACATTTGGGTGGGAAAATAACTTATTGAGTTTAGTTGGTTTTTATTTTTCAGATGAGGCCAAGTCGGTTTAGAAACATTTTTACCTTTAACAAATTAAATCATAGTTTAAAAGCACATATTGCATCCAATTGTGTTATCTTTATCTAGAAAAAAAAATAGTTTGATCTAATATGTGTAAAAATAATAATAATAATAATGAGGAGATTAAATACCTTTCCACTGTGCTGTGATTTGTTTTCCTGAAGTTGACTTTCTGTGTAACTGCTTTGCACTCAGGCTGTAATGAGTCCCTCATCCATGCTGTGTTCACGACTCAGGTATTCAGCGGCCGTGTTGGTGATCAAGTGGCTGAGCAACCACGAGGAGCCGACCCTGGAGAGGGTTGCTGTGGCCGTCATCTCTATCCTGGTGGCGAAGGTTGTTCCCTCTCTGCGCGTTTCCACGGACCGCTTTAGAGCCCCAGTTAAATCCAGACAAACACAGACAGTGTTATGGCTGATTGAAAGAACTTTTTTTTTTTAAATGATCAAGTTTTACATTTAGTAGAACTTTTAAAACACAAGAAAAATTAACCATAGCTTTTTTTTTGTTTTTGCTTTTATGTGCAGATTTCCATTGAGGAGACAGCACTGCTCAGCAACGACGTCTCATTTATGAAGGTTTGTCACCATTTCACCTCAACGCTACAACCCTGCAATAAAAGGAGAATATTTTCTTTGTTGATCGTTTCAATTTATTTTGTTTTATTTTTTTTAATGGGACATTACATTCTAATTAACATTTACATTTAAATTCATGCAAAAACCAGCAAACTGGCTAAATCTCATCTCCAGACCATCAGCAGGTCGATGATGTTTAATAATAATAAGACAAAAAGGCCTCAAATTATCGCGCACACAAAAAAACTCTTCATAAAGGAGAAAAGGGGGTAATTAAACAGTTGTTCGTAATTTGTAGTGTATAATTGTTCAGTAATTTTCACTTTAAGTTGAGTGGAGAGAGCATAGCGGCACTACAAAGAGACTTATTGTACGCTAAGCTAAACAGGCTTAACAATTAGCCTGCGAACTAGGTTAGGGGTTCCCAAACTTCTCCATGTTTTCTGAAACTCCCCAAGCATCCATTTTCCTTCCCGTTTCCACAATTTGGTTTAAAAATACATGTAGACGCATTTCTTTCATCCGATTCATCGTCTCTCCTTGCTGTCTGTCTAACAGCAGCTGCTGACCGTCGTGCAGCAGAAAGCCATGCTGGGAGTGGTGGACCCCACTCTGAAGTTTGCCCTCAGCGCCCTGTGGAACCTGACCGACGAGACGCCCACGGCCGCCCGCAACTTCATCGAGTGTCAGGGCTTGGAGCTCTACAAGGAGGTTCTGGAGGTTAAAGAGCACAAAATGACTCGTTTACAAACGCAGTTTTAAAAACAGTGACTTTAACCTTTCTTGTGTGTGTTTTTTTCTCTTTCGTTTGTTCTGCATTGCAGTCCTACTACAGTGAAACCACAATTCAACAGAAAGTTCTTGGCCTTTTGGTGGGTATAGAGAGTATGGATGATAGATTAAAATGTAAGCACACTGTCGGGACGCTGAGAAAGACTGTCGTTATGTTCAAGCTGTGCTAAAAGGAGTTAGCTTGCCAGCTAACCCCTGTCGAGCTTAAAATAGCATCTCAATGCTAAACATGTAGCAGTAGCACACATTAACATCCGCATTTCTAAAAATTTTTTTTTTTTTTTTAAGTTTCATGAATGAGCAGTAATCCCTGAAGCATGTGAAAGCTGAACGGGTATAATTGCACTTTACTGATGGCTGAAGAACCTAAATAACATATTAAGAACAATATCTTTGTGTCTCAGCTTCTTATGTCTAATCATTCAATAATTTTGCCACAAAAGGGGTTTTTGAATTAAAAGTTTTGCTTACTTCATTGATTCATTCAATTATGGACCCTGCAGTTAACTCGATTCAAATGTTTAATCGAGTCCCACCACCAGCTGAAATCGCTAAATGACTAATAGCAGATTAATTCTGCCCAAATTCAAAACTAAATCTCTTTCTGTTAATTATTGTCTGCATCTTCCACCTATGAAGCCAAACTTTCCATCGTTCTTAAACCGTCGTCGTGGGACTCCCACAATCATTTCAAGGGCCACAAATGGCCCCTTGGCCTCGCTTTGAACAACCCAGTATTACATCATTTGAAACGAACAGACACTCTGTTGCAGTTCTTGTAACGACATCTGCAGTGCAATTCGATTTTTATAAAATGAAAGCATGCATTCCTTTTTGTTTTGCTAAGAACAACGTAGCGGAGGTGGAGGAGCTCCAGTCTGACCTGATGGATGAAGACCTGTTGGAGCACATCCTCAGCCTCCTGCAGGGCTCCCAGATGGTGGTGGGGGTGCGCTACTTTGCAGGAGGGATTCTGGCACAGCTGGCCTCCAGGCCAGGGGCCTGGACTCTGGACCAGGAGCTCCGGAGCACCGTCCTGGAGCAGCTGGTGTGTGTCCCGGTCACAGAAGACGGGTCTGTTCGTCAAGACGGTTTCTTTTCAGCGTCTCCTTTTGTTTCCCCGCAGCATGAGTCAATACTGACATGGTCTCATCTGGAGCAGGAGATGGTGTCTTACAGGTGAGGCTGCAGGTCAGAGCTGAAAGGAGGTTTTGTTCGTATTGGCTCCTGTGTGTAAACTGTAAGGTTTTGAGTAACATCCACTTCCCCCAGCAGAAGAACTCCTCTTGGACATTTTGGTATTTGTCACATTAAAACATCCTCCTCTCATCTGATTTAACTGTGCAGACACTTAAAGCTGCAACATGTAACTTTTATACAGATTATGCTTTTTACACATTTGTTAAGACTGTCACCATGTTGTGACAGTGTAGTATTACAGATAATCTGTGAATTTTTTTTTTTTTAAATCAATATTTTCTACCTCCTCCCTGAGCTACTACTGCCTGAAGAAATGCACCGACCAAAAGCAACCAGTCAGAGCCAGGAGGAAGGGCTTAGCACTGTCAGTCAACCTCATGTACGCGCTGCTTTATGTGCCAATGACAGAGAAACGACTTACTGTTGATCCTCCGTCATTGGTGGCCAGGCTATCTAGACTGATGATTGATGGCTATGCTAGCTGCAGAGTAGCAAAGCGCAAGAGGGGGAGAGAGAGAGAGGATGAGCAGCGCCACAGGAGATTGTGATTGACAGCACTGGTTAGTTAGAACTGGGAGAAGGCAGAGAAGCTCAACTTTCTCATACGGTACTGTCCCGACATAGTGACACTTTCAACAACTGTGAAAACAAATATATTTTTATCAAAGTTACTTGCTGCATCTTTACATCCTTCATGGCATTTCTGTATAAGGTTTATAAATCTGGAGGCAAATTTTCAACCGTTACTCTTTGCAAAATAATTTACACTTAGTCAGATTGGGTGGAAAACATCATTCAAATTTAACTTTCAAGTTTTGCCCAGGATTTCGGACTGGACTTCAACTAGGCCGTTGAAACACATTGATGGCTGCATGTTTGCTTTTCGTGGAGTTTTCGTTGTAAAGACTGCGAAACCCATGGATCGTTTTCATTTCAATTCAACTTTACGCACTACTATTCTCCCGTCTGTTGCATAAAATCCCATTAAAACACTTTGAAGGTTGTGGGTGTAATATGACAAAGGAAAACGGTCAAAGGTTATGAATCCTTTTGCAAAGCACTTTTCATGTTGCACAGGCCTTTATGAAATGTCTTTTGCTCATTTTTTTTCATCCACTGCTCTTATGAAAAGCTTGAATATGCTGCGCGTCAAAAAAAATACATCTCTTGAAACACAAATGTGCGTTTATTGTTACTGAGTTTCTACTGGTGAGTGCAGCCAGAGTGTTACCACCAGCACCTGGAGCTAAAAGCCTTTTAGAGTTCAATTCCTGAATAATTTAATGTTAGAAACACAGAGGGTGAACGTCTGGTGCAAACGGAGAATCCTGAGTATAAAGCGTTGAATACTCAGTGATTGTCTTTCTGGTTTCAGGTCCTTCCGTCCATTTTGCTCTCTGCTTCAGACTTGCCAGCCCTCGGGGGTCCAGCTGTGGGCGGTGTGGGCGATTCATCTCGTTTGCAGACAAAACGGTAAGAAGAAAAACGTCAGGAGGCGCCTAATGATGAGGCCAATCGGCACCTAAATCTTGAGTGGTGTTGAGTATTTTCAGGTGCTGTTCTCTGAAAACTCTCCGTACTTTTTTCAAACGGTGCAGCTTCATATTACATCCATATGCTGACTAAGGAGGGCCTGGTGGAGCTTCTGAAAGCATTGGACATGCATCCCGACACGCACAGCGACGTTAAAAGGGTTTCCCAAAGCATCATGCGGATGGTACAGGAACAGCAAGCTCCCTGTGAGGCGACGAACAGCCAGACAGAGCCTGGGAAATCCTAACGAAAGTGCTTTGAAAAGCTTTTTTATCGGACCCGACGTGTGGTCGCCATGACAACACAAAATGAATAAATACAGTTGTTCAGAACGGATACATTATGACTACTTGTTAAATACTGCATCTTGTATTTAATTGGGGATTCGGTGTGATAGAGCAGTGTGAATCGGGACTCAAGTATGGAAAACCAAACGTGTTTTTCAAAGATTGTTCAAAATAAAAATCTTAAAGTTGTGGTGTCTGCGTGTTTTACGCCAGCCTGTATGAAAAAGAGGCAAGAAGAGCCTCAGTGTCCAGAGGAAACTGTGAGACATAGAGGTGGCAGCATCATGCAGTGGCGGTTATTTTTCTGGATGACCAGAGTTGATGTAGTAGTAGTACTTTCCATCTTAAATTGAATTCATGGTGGCAACAAAAAAAAGTCTTTGAACGTTTTAAATTTGTCTTGCTGAAACCTGCGAATACCCTGGAGAGACGGATGCAGGTCAATAAACCCCTAATGCAGAATGAAAACCTGCTTTAGGCTGTAAAAGACAGGAAAACGGTGCAAAGCTTCACCTCCCTGCTGGATTTCAACCACACGTGCCACCGGAGCTGCGATAAAGTGCCAAACGCATGTTCATCTCTTGGAATGGCCCAGTTAAAGTCCAAGCCTATAAGCAAAACTGATCAGCTTACAGATAGACCGCAGAAAATAAGCACAGTGAAAGGCGGTTGTGAAAAGCATCGACTCTGCAGCTCACAAACTCGAGTTTGTCAATTGTCTGTTGAGAAATGAGCAGCTTCAACGCCTGCCGCCAGATGGCGCTTTCGTACTTCACCTCAAAAACAGTCCACGCCTTTAAATCGTGCGTATTTAAATAAATTCATTAGTTAAATGTCTCGAATCAAGTCATGTGTGTTCATTGATAGGTTACCAACCACTATAAAGTTGTTGGTTTTTGTATCTGTGCCCAGAGATACATGCTCACATGCTCTCCCTCTGCTAGATGCTGAATTCATTATGTTTTATGTAACACGGCTCGAAGAAGGAAGTTTGGCCTATTTATAATTCCTTTTGAAAAGAAGATTAACGAGACGGGTAGAAATGTTCGAGCCTCACCGCTGACTTTAACTTTAAAATTAAAAGGAGCCTGGCAACAAAGATTAAAGCTTCGCGCGCTAATAATTGAGCGGAAACGGTTGTTTGATGCAGGATGTCCTACATGTGACAGAGTGTTGACCTAAAAAGGTCAAGATTTCTAAAGAGAACGTGGATTAAGGTTTCAATAAGACGGCTTCAAAACTGCTTTGTTTGAATATGTATTCCTTAATATATATATTGTTGTCTTTTTTACAGCTATTTTATTTATTTATAGAAAAAAAGGTGGGGCCATATTCATTTATTTATTTACCATCTTTTTGGTGTAAAAGAGTCGTAATACAAAACGTAATACGTGGATCTTAAAGGTTTTTTTTTTATTATTTTTGCTCTGTTGGAGGGTGAAGTGAGGATTCTTAAAAACTATCTGCCCATGTGAAAAAGTATTTCCACCCGCTGATTAAGTCCTGCATTCACTGCACAACGAGCCGCTTTCTGCTTGGCCTTTAGAAAGGCTTAAATAAAACATGTCTGACAGCAGGAAGTAGGCTAATAGATCTGAGTGCAAAATCTCTCGCCTCAAGTCTTAAAGGGACGGGATAATGTGTTTTTCAGGCACATAGTGCCGTTATATTGAGCACTATTGATGCTAACCTCAGTTGTTGAAAAAAGTTCAATACATGTCAAATGTCACTTAAAAGAAATTGGACGTTTGTAATTTTAACGCCTTGAAATTGGGCCTCTGTCTCTTTAAAAATGGCTTCTCTTTTCTGAAACTCCACCTTCAGGAAGTCATTATTGTTTTAACCAGCGTTGCACTGAGAAGTAGCAGAAATGACAGAAATAAAAGTTTTAGGTTTCATATGCATTTATTTTTGTACCAAAATGTCAAATATTAAAACCAAAATGTTGCCTTTATGTCCTGGTATTGGAGTTTAAATGTGCATTCACACCAGTCCAGAGTGAATTGTTTCGTCTGATCTAATCAAACTCCAGTTTGATTAAGTCTGGTTCGTTTGGGAACGTGTGAATTGTACTCTGATGTGAGCTAACTCTGAAAAACCTGTCTTGGTTCAGTTGAAGTAATGCTGAAGAAAACAGCGCAGAGCATTCTGGGTAAATACAACCAAACGAAAACGCATGAGTTTGGCAATAGTGGAAGGAACGGCTTGTGGTTTTCTTTTTGTTTTGTCATTTTTTTAACCAAAAACAAAAAGAACATTTGACACCACTCCATTTAAGTTTACATTTTGTGAAGGAGGAAGTTGCGTTCAGTGTCTTCTTCAGAGGTTTTCATTTTGTTTCCTTCAGTGGTTCTTGCTATAGCGCCTCCACAGGCGAGGAGCGGAACAGATTTTCCAAAGGCTTTGGCTCATGTAACAAAGGGAGCCACATCAGCTGAAAAAGTAACTGTCAGGGTTAACACCTATTAAAACACAGATTAAACAAATACAGGAAAGACAAGAGAGTTAGATTCTTTTCTTACTCGCGAGGAGAACAGACAGAGATGTGCTTTCAGTTACAAATCTCCTACTGCTCTGAAACCACATTTGCCTGCTCCTCTCTTTTTATTGCTTTCAGGAATCCCTATCACATAGTGACTCTACAATAAAAAGGGAGGAGTTGAAAAGTTCATCACACAGTTGTAGAGTCAGGGACAAATCACAATATACAACAAAAACAAGGC